>JAAGKR010005199.1:0-53308 GCA_011419295.1 Clarias macrocephalus | reverse complement strand
AGACACACACACACAGACACACACACACAGACACACACACACAGACACACACACACAGACACACACACACAGACACACACACACAGACACACACACACAGACACACACACACAGACACACACACACAGACACACACACACAGACACACACACACAGACACACACACACAGACAGACAGACACACACACACAGACAGACAGACACACACACACAGACAGACACACACACACACACAGACAGACACACACACACAGACACACACACACAGACACACACACACAGACACACACACACAGACACACACACACAGACACACACACGGCGCGGCCGTTCGAGACACTTCCAGATCCGGTGGGGTCGGGTCACTAATCCCACTCACCTTGTGTTTCCTCTTGCCTTTATTGGGTTTACTTTCGCCCGGCTGTTTCTGGAACTCCTTGGCGTCGCTAGCCGACTCGCGCTCCACTTTCACATCCACGTCTTTGTACCCGCGACCCGGCACACGGCTCAGCAGGGTGAGGTCGATGGAGACGAGAAGCTGCCTGGGTGCGGGCGGTTTCTCGTCAGGTTCGCTCAGCGGTGAGAGAAGGTCTTTCTCTTCCATGGGGGAGAAAACGTGGGGGGCGTACTTGGGGGTGTGTGAGGAAGATGGAGCACTCTCCTCTTCCTCCTCGTCCGAGTCGGAGGACGACGACGGCTCCGTTTCCACGAACTCCCGCGACTTCTGCTTGCCCTGAGGTTTGGATTTACGCTTTTCTGGAGGCGGACGCACTTCTTTCTTGGGCTCCTTCTTGGCGGCGGGTTTGCGCGGACCCTTGTTGGGCGCCCTCACGCGGGGCTGAGGCGTCTCGGCCCGAGGCTCGCTCTCCACCTTCAGGCTGCCCTTGGGCTCCTCTGCCACAGGCGGCTTCTCCGACTTCTTGGGCTGCTTTTTGCCCATGGTGCGCCTCTGGCTGGCGCCGGTTCCCCCCTCACCGCTCTGCGCCGGGGACTTCTGTCGCCCCCCACCCCTCTCTGAGCCCTTCTGCGTGGCGCGCTGGTCCCGTCCCGGTGCGGGGGCGGAGTCTTTGGGCCCCTGGCTGCCGCTGTACCCGCGAGGAGCAGTGCTCTCTCTGTCCTCCATCTTGGACAGCCAGTTGTCCAGCTGCCACTTGTTGTCCGGGGGCTGCTCTCGCTGGAACACACACCAAGAGATCAGATCTCACAGACACACGGCTCTTCACACAGAAGAACAAGTTTTATCTGAAGCAGAGTCCTAAACACACCCTCACACACACACACTCCTGTATTCTATCTACAATTATACACACAGTGACCACATTTACCATTCATACATCCAATAATAATAATAATAATAATAATAATAATAATAATAGCATATTGATTCTCTGATGTGATATTCAGGAGCCTTTCCATGAAACAGAGTCTACTGTGGGTCTAAACCATCTCATCTAGGTGGATCAGGCTTTATGCTGGATTAAGTGGCAGCAGCTAGAGTGTGCTGTGCTGTGCTGTGCTGTGCTGTGCTGTGCTGTGCTGTGCTGTGCTGTGCTGTGCTGTGCTGTGCTGTGCTGTGCTGTGCTGTGCTGTGCTGTGCTTACCTCAGGTGAGGCAGCGCGGGGTGGCTCGTTGGCCTCACTGTCTGTAGAGCTGCTCTCGCTCTCACTTTCAGAACCGGAGCTGCTCTCAGAACCACTGTGGCTACTGGAGTCCTCTCTCTCAGCCACTTCACTGATATTATTACTGATATTAATGAAGAAACACACACACACAAGGTGTCACCATACTGTACATACAACATATATACACACACATACAAATACACACCAGACATGAACCGTTCTCTTTTTCCCTTTGAGTTTGACGAGTTCTGATTGCTGGATTTGAGGGTTGTGAATGATTCAAACAAATTTATAAAAAAATTAAACAACCTTTTGAGATAATTTTTTATGTTTGCTTTTGCAATAAATGTAATTTACATAAATCCAAGTTAAGACGTTTCACGTTTCTGTGCTTTGGGTCTGAGCATCGCTGTAATCACACAGCATGAAGTGACTCAGAGCTGAATCACACTCTCACTGGAACCACACCGTCCAGAGTTTAGATTAGATCCGTCTCTAGATCTCGTCTTTATTCCATTACACAGTGTGACAACGACCCAAACCGCAAGCTAACCATGAGGATTAAATCCTGCTCCGATTCGGACCTCTGGACCGGCCTGGGACTATAAACACCAAAACCCTCAGCCACCATCAGCATCCTGTACAAAAACCACAACCTCTGAGTGTTTTCAGGTTCGTCCTGATTCAGTACCTTGTTGAGGTGTTTCTTTTAGCGGGCTCCTGCTCTGCATCGCTGTCTTCACTGCTACTGAGCTTGAGATCGTCATGAAGCATGCTGGAGCACAAACACAGGCACGGGAGACGTTCTACACTCAAACAGTTTCCTTTAAAAATGCAGTAAAACTCTTTAAACAGAAGCCGGGACTCACTTGGACTCTCCATCGCATGCCTTGGCCTGCTGTGTGGCGGACGAGCCTTTTCCTGAGATGCTTTTTTCTGAGAGGAACAAGGAGACGTTACTGACGGTGCAACGATAATAAATGTTTAATTAGATAAGTATTTCAGATTTCTCTTAAACAGCCCTAATGTGACGCTACAGGAATGAACATGAACACTCTGTACAAAAGGCTTCATTTCAATAATTACACAGAGACAGCACTACATCAGCATATTTGTATCTAAAACACTTACTGATTCCTCCAAAGCTTGTGTGCTGGGCATCCTGCAACACAAACACAAAGCTGTCGAGACTCAGGAAATGCAGCGATAACAGACGTGTTCAATAAACACATTATTAAATTATAAACAACTCCTGCCAGCTCTTCCACGTCATCAGAGACACGAGTTAACATCCATTACACGCCGTCTGTCTGATCACACAAGCCGACTGCACGGTGACTCACTTCCTCAGAACTGTAACGCCAAGCTTTTAAAATAACCTGCTACACTGGGGATTGGCACAGAGGGGGAACAGACGAGCTAAAAAGAAAGTGTAGAGATGGGGAGGTGATGTTTTGAGAAGGTACAGAAGAGGAACAAGAGAGGTACAGAGATGGGTGGTATAAAGGTCATATAGAGGTGGTATGGGGTGGGGTGGGGTGGTATAGGGGTGATATAGGAGCGGTATGGGAGGTATAGGGGTATAGGTATAGGGGCTGTGATGATTGTGAGAGAATAAAACCCCAGTTAAATTCCAGGTATAGTTTAGGAGTCGAAGCGTTAATGTCTGACCTTGGTCGGGAAAGGAAACTTTGAAGGCTCAGTCTTGCAGGGAGTGTGGATGGCTGTGAGCGGAGGAGGCCACGACTGGGTCATTTCCTGTGGGGGGGGACAGAGAATGATTTATACAAGATGTTCTAATGTAAAGAGAAATAATACACATTATGAGGTATATAGATCACTCAGTATACCTTTAAAATCTCATCCACGCAGCTCACATCTCCTGTCAGAGCTCCCTGCCAGAGTAAATAAAGCTGATCGGCATCACAGAGCTCACAGAACAAAACAAACATCAAAGACATCCAGAGCAATAAAGTCTCACAAAAGCAAATTGCATCAGGATTAAAAAAAAATACTTTTCTCTATTTAGATTTTAAAAGTCTTGTGTTTAATAAAACCCTTGAGAGATTTCACCAGCGGAAATGAAACGCGCATTGTTCATGACACTATATGCTCTGTACCGTCTGGGCTGGGCGATGTGACGATATAATTTAATCACAATATAAGACGTGATGTTACAGCACAGGATCGTGACAGCTCGGCCCTAAAGGCTGATCACAGGTAGGTTTCATTATATTTACTTTGATGTCTTTGCTTTAAAACTAAGACCAGAACAGAACTCATCTGCCTGAACTCAGGACAGGATTCCTCACACACAGAAGAGAAGCTGATGTGGAACACTTATTAATTATTATTATTAATATATTTTAATTAATCATTGTGTTTTTCTTATTATGTCACATACTGTGTAGAGAATCGTGACATGATGTGTGTGTGTGTGTCAATCACGTGATCATGATACAGTCATCACGTTAGTCACGTGCTGAGGTTTATATAGACGTCCCTACAGGGAATAAACGTGGAGATCTCACCTCCACCGGGGCCGGGATCTTCAGCTTGGCGAGTGACGCTTTGCCGTTGGCCTTCATGTCTGCGACGGCGCTGCCGTGTGACTGGCCTCCGTACGACTCCGTGGAGGAAGACGAGGAGGACGAGGAGGTCTTGGGCTCGGCAGTCTCCTGGCCGTCCATGGGCCTGACATAGGCGGTGGGCTTCTGCAGCATGGAGCCCGGTTTGGACATGAGAGAGGGAGGAAAAGCCTGGCCTGAGTGCTGTCCACTGGGGAAGGTGGACGATGAAGAGGAGGAGGAGGAGTGCACTCTGGACGGCGAGTCCCAGTTGGCCTCGCGGTCTCTGGGCGATTTGGAGTGGTAACGCTCCTTGCCGTGCTGCTCGGCCGTTTGCGAGCGCGAGTGTCCGCTCGAGTTCGTGGAGCCCTTGTGCTCATGTTTGCTCGATTTCTTGCTACTGAATTCGCGCTCGTGCCGCTGGCTGTTAGCGCCGCTGCGCTGGCTAGTGCCGTGGCTGCTCTGATTGGACGAACTGGAGCGGTTCTGGGACTTGGATAAAGATGAGGAAGAGGTCCCGGAGGTTGAACCGATAGGAGTCCATTTGTTGCTCTGAGTCTGGCTGGCCCCGCCCCGCTGCTCGGCGTACACAGACTTCTCCTCTGAGGAGGAAGCACTCGACCCTTTGGCCAAGAGTTTCGACATTGGAGGCTCACCGATGGTTTCCTTCATTTCGTCGTAGTTTCCTAGCATGCTCTGGATGCGACTCGAGAGTTTATCTTCCTTGCTGGACTGAGGAAAGAGAAGAAAAAGAAACTTAAGATGTTTTTGGTAAATGTGGTTTACAAAATGTGAGACGGAAAAAAATTATGAATTGCGGCCTACAGACCTGCTGAAAGATCAGAAATTCTGTTTATCAGCAATCAGTACGCTGCTAACACACTGTAACAGCGCAGGGCTATAGATCCAGTCTGAGTGCAGCTGGTAGGACCTACAGCGGGTTATATTATACACTTTATTAAGGAGTGAGAGAATGAGGGTTCCTGTAGTACCGTATTGACAGCATGTACAGAACAGCACGCAGTACGGTTTAGTCTGAGTGTTGGTCACTTTAACACTGAGGAGGAAGGCTGGACGTGTACAAAGAGTTAAAGATCTACTGCCGTCTTTATGTGTGTGTCTGTGTCTGTACGTGCGTGTGCGCACGCGCGCCGCCTGGGCTGCGAGGTCCAGACTCAAAACTAAAATAAAAAAAAACCTCGCTGATGCTTCATCACACTGCTTGTCCTCCTCACTGAGTCGACTGTTGAAGCCCTGATGCTCCCACACTTCACCCCTGGGGTTCAGGCCTTGGTGTGTGTGTGTGTGTGTGTGTGTGTGTGTGTGTGTGTGTGTGTGTGTGTGTGTGGTGTCAGAGCGGTGTCTTTTCTTTTTCCTGTCAAACCTGACAATGTTGAAGTTTTTCGAAAAGTCTCCTTTTAACAGAGAACAAAATGTAGGTGGTCTTTTATCAACTTCAACCGTGCAGCTTTTATTTTTGGAGAGCAGTGGTTTCCTCTGTGACCTTTCTGTTAAAACCACTACTGACTGTTTTTCTAGAGATTTCTGCAGATCTTCTGCCTCTGGGTTCGTTTTGACCTGATCACCGCTGTAGCACGCTGGCCTGATTTTAACGCTCCACCCTGTCGCTCTAGTTTATGTCAGTAATTTGACTTGACTTATCATGTGTTTAGACGTGCTTTCATTTTTGTCTCCATGTTTGTCTACTACGTTTTATTTAAACTCCTTGTTTTGGTTCTCTTGAGCGGGGATGGGGGGGCTGCAGTTGAAAAAAAAAGGGGGGGGGGGGGGGACTCCTGAATGTAAACACTTCAATGTGCTTCACGATTAAAGGGACAATTTGTTAATCTTTTAATTAATCATTTAATCCACTGCCTCAGCACAAGTGTACAGCTGAGAAACCCCAGAGAGTAAGAAATCAACTCACATTAGAACGCTTCCTTCAGCTTCCCTTTGGTCCAAACTTCAGGGATTGAACCTAACCATAATCTAAAGACATCTCCCCCAGCGCGCCCCTGTAAACATGAACCCGTTACACTCAGCTTCATGCACATCTCTGTGCACAGCATGGAAGTGGGTAAGATCAGGGTTTTATCCAGGGAAGTTTATTACTCCAGAGTGAAGAAAGGGCAGCTGAAGAGCGAGCACCGATCTGTGATTCTGACTAACCGGTGATAATGATCAGACAGTGTCTTATGAGTATAACAGAGCTCCAGTTCAGGAGAGGGTCACAGCTCTTCTTCTGGCACCTAAACACTGATAAATACCTGATAAGCCTGTAAGTAATGATGGGGGATTTCTGTTCCTCAGTGTGTGGAAAGCACCAGCGTTACCGTTAATGATGAGGGAACGCGTTACATGTCATCTACTGAATTACGCCCTCATTCGGTTTCACTGGTCAGTAGATGAAGATCAGACACTTCAAGTCTAATCTCACTCTTTCTGCTAAGGTTCATTCGTACACAGAAGATCTGATTATAAATCTGTGTATGGGGGAAAACTCCACCAACAAAAAACTCACAATAGATGAATTTAAAAGAAAAAGATTGTGACGGTGTTGACGTCTGCGTTCGAGTGAAGCATGTGTTTAATTAAAGTTTTTACAGCTTTGTGGAGTTTAGACCTGCTGATGTTTACACATTTTACACTCACTAGTGAGAACAAGAACTAATCAGAGTCTCAGACAAAACCAGACCCGCACAGTCTGATCAAAAGAATCACAGTGTGATCGGTCAGACCTGCACTGCGACTGTGATCATAATGTGATTAATTGTGCAGCGCTGATTGACACTATAAGCTGTTACACTGTGTGGCGTGTCGCTGGCTAATGAAGAGAGTAATGGTCAGTCATCACTGTGGTGTGTGTGTATGATAAAACACTGCAGGTTTATAGCTTTACTCTACATATTATTGAGTTCACTGAGACACAGACACAGAGACAGACAGAGAGGAACAAAAAGAATAATATTTAAACTTAAAGATATGAAAAACTCCTGCTGCTGCTGCACAGCGTCCAATCTAGCACTTGAAATATCATTAATAGTGGTGATGATGCAAAGTGATTAGACACTAGCGACGGGAAACACCAGGGGCCACCTGATCCGACATAATCACAATACTCAGGTGCCAGTTCTTGGCTCTCGCCATTTTGCCGCAGAGCTGTTTTCCACTGTATCCGACTGTGAAGTCTGTTTTGTCACATGTTACAGGACAACAACAACCATCAGGACGGCTTTACAGGACAGACATCATTGTGCTCCCAGACCGACTCATTTCTACCGCACGCACGCTCGCTCGCAATATACCGGACTTTAGACATTTTATACATTCACTTACACACTGAAAATATTGTATATAATTGTATATAATGGTATCTGGCTCACTGCACTGTCGATTTTTTGTATAAAACATGTGAGATGCTCATGTGATTTGTTCATTGGTATTCTTAATAATTAATTAGAACGGATTGCTTATGGAGTCGATAAATGAACTGCAACATGTTTTATGCTGATCCTGCTCATCTTTCCCCCTCTCCTGCACCAATCAACAGATTAACGGTGAAAAACTGAACACGTTTCCCATGGGGACATCAGATCTATAAAAGAACTTGCACTGTTTCTCCTCCTCTTCTCTCCTCATACCCAAGACGCTAAAGCATCTTCTGTTGAGTTTGGAGTGATGAGTTAAGAGCCAAGCGTGCTCGAGTCTTAACAGGTAAATGAAAAGCAGTTCTTCATCTGTTGGAGAAGAGCTGAAAGCTGATCTGCGTGCGGGGCTCCAGCGCTCGGGGCTTCTCAGCTGATATGTAGGTCAGAAACACCGGCGCCCTCAGACTGAGATTAAACACTCCTAATAATATGGACATCATGGACTGGAGCCGTCTCGCTATTAGAGTGAAAACGTAAAAAGGTGAAGAGGAGAAGAAGGGAAACACACTCACCACTTTATAAGGTTCGGGAAAGAGTGGCGAGCTGGCCGGGAAGGCCTCTCCTCCCTGCTGGACTTCTTGATTTCTCCTTTCTCTTTCTTTCATACGGAGCACATTCCGGTCTTCACGGCTCATGTTGCTAACAACAGAGAGAGAGAGAGAGAGAGAGAGAGAGAGAGAGAGAGAGAGAGAGAGAGAGAGCGCGAGTCACTCAGCGTGGAGAAGAGGGGGAAAAGCAGCTTTCCAAAAAAACCTCAGCTCAGGTTTAAACAGGCGTGTGAGAACAGGGAGAGGAACATGAACACGCTGCTGTGGAAACATCTCACTACGCATAATTGCAGTTCTCCTGGACACAGTGTGCATGTGTGTGGCTGGGGTGCTGCGTGCTATAACCTCAAATGAGCATCTACATCAATAAAACTATTTTTTGGTCTTTACATCTTACTCACTCCTTCACTGATACGTTTATGTTTTATACATCCGAGGCCCCGAATCTGCACGTTTGTCTGCACGTCTGTACAGAATTTAATGAAACTTTACAACTATTTAGGTATTTGCCTGAAGTAAAATTTGTGCCATAAATGAAATTTAAATTTTGAGTATAAGGGAAGTTATGAGCAGTTTTTCTGCCAGGTTACGTCACTGCATCCAGCGCTTTTTATTGACAAATATAGCAAATGTCCCTCAAGGAGGGCGTGGCTTTACGGGTCACTCAACCAAGCCAATCAACGCGATAGTTTAAAATAAATACAGAATATGCGGAAGACACAAAAACAACCGTAATGCCCCTAAGAGCCGCCATTTCTCAGTCATTTCCAATCCTGTGAATTTTAACACGCGTTTTAAGACAAAACTTCATCTTTATCTGATAGACTTTTTCCATTTCTCATCTGTGATTCTCTCTCCGATTACCGAACAGCGAGTGTATTTGTCTGACCACCAAAGTAGTACAACTTGGTGTAAACAAGGCGTCAGATACTCGACCTTACAGAATGTGATTTCTGTGTGTTAATGAGTTAGACAGAGAGACACACAGACATGTACATGGACTTCAACCTCAAATAATAATAATAATAATAATAATATCACTCATTACATTAAAGATCAGCAGATTATTATTAACTTTAACCTTTTGACTATTTATAACAGACTCTTTAACCATCACTGACGCGTACTAACGCTAGTTGTGATTAATTTTACCTCGACTCTGATTACTGAAGGATTATTTGGTGTTTGTACTGTAACTCTGTCTCACTATTAAAGCTGGGTTTTTTCTCTGATGCGAGCCTCTCCTCCATGTTACTCTGATGCCGCAGACTGGGCGGGGCAGAGTCATGTGACCTCATATACAGTATATGCTAACCCAAACACACACACCCATATGCGACAATTTTTACACACAAGAACGTAAATACACACTCATGACATTGTTCCCACACAGAAGCTGGATGGCAGATGTACAGGTGTAAGAGGGCGGGGCTATCAGCGTTCGGCCCACACCCACCTGTCAATCACTCCAGCTTCACCTGTGGGTTAAATCATCTTTCTCGCTGTTTTGGAGCAGTTTAGGATCAGAGCTCGGTCCTAGTGTACTCACAGTGGAACTCATCAGCAGGTCTTATCTAATCTAATCTAATCTAAATCAGAGTACAGGTCACAGGCCATGGTGTGAGAGGAGATTAAAGGGATGAGGAGCGTTGCGATCGTCCCAAAGCCTTACAACTCTGCTTCACTCGCTTACTCTAGACACACATCTGATTAATGACACACATCAGACACACAAACGGCTCAGGGAATCAGACCCAACAGGCTCTCAGTCACGTCAGGGTTCCAGCGGGACGTCTGACGTTTCAGCTCAGGAACGAAACCAGTTGCTGAACCACGAGCTAGAAACTGAGCGAGCTGTGACCAGATGATGATGATTACTTATTCCTCTTACTAATCACCAACTGTGACTACACACTCCAAGTACACACAACTGCAATAACTCTGTGTGTGTGTGTGTGTGTGTGTGTGTGTAAACATTATAGCACTATAACGAGATGCTCCTCACTGGACTCTGCCCTGATTGCCCCTGCGCTCGTTATCGAGTGTATCCATGGTTATTAGAAATACAGATCTGAATGAAACAGCTTGCTCAATGTGTGTGTGTGTGTGTGTGTGTGTGTGTGTGTGTGTGTGTGTGTGTGCGGCGTGTGCGCGCGCACACATTTGTTTGAGTGAGAAAAACACAGTTTAGTGCTCATCTTAATCCAGAATAGCGCTCATAGATATTTGGTTGAGAGCACTGCTGTGTATTACTGAGCAAACACACACAGAATGTCAGACTGGGCCCTGATTAAAACATATATTTTTATATATACTGCGTATATATCATTTGAATTAAAGGAAAAATTGATTGATGCGTCTGCTGTTACCCTAAATGAGCCGAGAGAGGGACGGAGGGACAAACGCGCGCGCGCACACACACACACACACACACACACACACACACACACACACACACACACACACACACAAACACACACAAACACACACAAACACACACGATGCGTCTGAGACTCTCTGTTTATCATCAGCAGAGAGCGTATTTAAGCTTTTGCCCTGAGTCACGCACGTCCTGTTCATCATTAGAGTTAAAGACATAAATGTAACGGTCACAGAGAGACCCGGAGACAAACGGACAGACCGACAAATGAATGATAGGACACACGTTAGCGTTTTCCAGTTAGACAAACGAGCTCCGGTGGACACGAGCTGTTTGAGTGTGTCCATGTTCGTCTGGTCACAGGCTACAGGAAGTGTTACCATATAAGGAATTAGGAGGTACAACGAGGGGGTGTGTTATGGCCACACAGGTTTGGGAGAGTTCACATAATATCAGAGCATGGTCAAAAGTATTAGGACAAAATATGCCATGTGTGATATTTGTCCCTGTGTGTTAAACAGGTGATGTCACTGCTGAGCTCGAGCTCTGAAGCACCGGCACGGTTCTGAAGCCGTGACTCGGGTCATCTCCAGATCTAAAGCTTAAAGAGAACACTGCAGGACAACAGTGAAGAACATTCTGGTGTACATGAGCTTCAGGAAGCAAAGCATGGACTGAGCAGACACCTGTCTGACTCCGTGTCCAGCCGGGTCTCAAGAATAAACAACTTCATACTAAATACTGATTTCTGTAGAACACGGTCACTGCATAAAATAACAAGTCACTCTTAATCCAAACATAAAAAAGTCATTAAAATACTGCACTTATGTCTCAATACTTTTGGCACCCTTTGTACACAGGGTCAGGACAGATGATGACACAAGCTCCTGTGATTTTATTTCTTTGGAGATCGGCCCTGTGTGTGTTTTTTCTCCTATTTTATTTATTTATTTATTTATTAAATAGATAAATGATTTAGACGAGGTGCTCAGACAGACATTCGGCCTGGTCGCTAAACCCTCATCTTCCCTTTATTCCAGAGCTTCTTTGAGTCCTTGGAGGCAGTGCTGTAAAAAACACAGACACAAACAACCTGGTTCACTGGAAATACCTCCTCCTGCGCATCGGTTTATTGCTGTCATGAAGTGAGAGCTTCATCAAACAAAAACAATAAACATTACAGATGTAGTGGTGATAAATTAATCCGATCCGAATATGGCTGAGGACGAACACCACCCAAACCCCCCCGTCGTGTGTGAATGTGCTGGAAGATTGGTTACTCAAACACTAACGACTATTATTATTATTAGTAGTAGTAGTAGTAATATTAGTATTAGTAGGAGGAGGAGAAAGAGAGGTTGAAGTAGTAGGAGGAGGAGGCGGAAGAGTATTAGCAGTAATACTGATACTAACTATAACAGCACATAATTTACAGGACAATGCGCTTCTTTTTCCAGTGCTCGAACTGTGTACTAGAACTCGACACCCAGTCCTGTACGTGACTGAAACACATCACTCATCACTCCAGATTATTCTACAGAACACGACTCGGAAAACACCTCCAGGCTCCAAACCCTGAGAGAAGCTCAGGAGGATGTGGTGGACCAACATGTCCTTGAACACACTGAGAACTCACTGAGCACAAACATGTCTGAAAGTAAAAGTCCACTGGGCTCCTGCTTACCCTGACTGAGAGGCCATGGTCTAACCACAGAAACATTGGAAACGGAAGAAGAAGGAACAGCAGGAAGGATCTGGAGTTACGGCCCTGCTGGAGTCCAACCAGTTATCGAGCAGAAGCTTACACACTTTACACACCAGCGTGAGATTATTTCCTAGGAGTTCAGATAAATCAGACTCGGGGAGGGGATGAGCCGTCAGCGGGAAAGACCATTCTTACACCTCATGGGTGTGTGCGTGCGTGTATTGGGGGGGGGGGGGAGAGACACGCTTGTGCAAGCGAGATCAATTATCATGACTCAATTCATAGAGCTGCTTATTCTTATCCCTCCCCCCCCCCACCCCACCCACCCACACACACACACACACCATGACAGGTTTAAACTGTTCCTCTCCCTCACACCACTCTGCTACTAAACCTCTGTAAGCAGGTCGGACTTCAGCTCGGATTCCCCCTCTGGAGAAAATGGTTCGATCCGCCTCGCTCTAAATAAGGTCATGTTATTTTATGCCAGACCATAAGCTCCGCCTTCTGACGTGAAGATTCAGAGAGGAGCTCGGCCAATGAGACAGCATTTCCCTCCCGCGCCTCCCGCCCCAGAGTAGATTTCTTAAAGGGACAGTGTGTGGAAAATCCTTCAACTCTCACCTAAACTCTAACCGGAGCTTGCGTCAGGCTGAGCGAGGTGATGAGGCAATGAGGTGTAACGCTTAAAACACATCACTGACGCACAGAAGAGGTCTCTGAGCGAGTGTGTCTGTGTGTGTGTGTGTGTGTGTGTGTGTGTGTGTGTGTGTGTGTGTGTGTGTGTCAGAGAGAAAGGCTAGAAATGTGAGACCAGATGTTACACCAGATTTTTTTATTTTTGTCCAGAATTGAATTTATGTTTGTACGCTCTTGTTTGAATCTTAATAATCTGCAGCTGTGATGAGCAAAATCCGCACACACGCAAAGCACTCATTCAATCATCGTCTGTATCACTTAATCCTGTATTCAGGGTCGCGAGGGGCCTGGAGCTTATCCCAGGAGAGTCAGGGCACGAGGCAGGGTACATAGGGGACCTGGATAGGGGGCCAATCCATCGCACGGCGCGCGCGCACACACACCACACACACTATGGGCACTATTGGGGAACGCCAGTTAGCCTAATCTGCTGATCTTTGGACTGTGGGAGGAAACCAGAGTACCCGGAGGAAAACCCACCAAGCACACGGAGAACATGCAAACATGGACTTAGAGCACAGCAACAGTTTTTCTAGAATTTTAACATCCCATTTTCAGTGACCCGACACCTGCGTTTTTTTGGTTTTGTGCAGTAAAATTATCCAACCAGCTACAGTACATGCTAGGATTTAAAAACACACACGCACACACACGCGCGCACACACACGCGCGCACACACACGCGCACAATAAAATCATCCAAGTACATGGTGTAACACACACATCACTCTTTTATCTTTCTAACACAATTCACATGCACAGGGGAATTTTCTATTTCACAAAACTCTTTAGTACGCATGTTCCCCTGTTCTTCCTTTTATAAGTAAATGAGGGCGTTCCCGGGTTCGGTCTCGGGTGAGCGCCACTGATTAAGTGGTAGAAGGTGGGCGGAGCTCCCGGGCGTTGGAGAAGGTTTTGTTTTGCAAACGACCCGGCCTGCGGTTCCTCTCGCTTCTGACATCAGGCTCATGCAAATGTAATCTGGGAGAGTCGCCTCAGTCCGATCTCCCCACTTTCTCCCACAGGAGCAGACGTCTGGATTTTCAAACACGGGTCATCGCCAAAGACTAAACTCAACAGCGCCACCACATGGCTTTGAGGGTTTTTAATGAATTATTTTTTTAACTTGCTCTGGAAGATTATAATTATTAAACATTTTATTCATCACAAGATTTCTACATGCCTGAAAAAGCAAAGCTCAAGTTATGGATCAAAACAGTGCATTCTACACACTGCACATCTCCATGAGAGCAGCAGGACACGCCCGTGTGTGTAAGAAAACACTCGCTGCTCAGAAAAATGCTGAGAGCTGCGAGATAAATAACGCAAGATTAGCGTCCAGACTGAAGCGCTTGCATGAGCACGTCCGTCTGAGTAATTTCTTCATCGCTTCAAAGAGCTGTAGAGGAAACGGTTAAACAGGAAGAACAGTTTAGAATTTTCTAGGAAGTAGAGCATGTTAAACAGGAAGTAGAGCCAGGATGACTTTAAGCAGTGTTTGTAGAGACAGTCCTGCTATCGAGAGCGGACGCCTCGCACAGTCCTACATCCGTCAGGGCCTTACGCAACACATCTCACACACACACACACAGAATGAGAGTGTTGTCTCCTGGAAGTGTGTGTGTGTCCGTAAAACTAAATGAGCTAATCAGCCCTGTTGCTGATTAGCTCATGCATGAATAATTATTCGGGTTAATTAACTCTACTCTGTTACTTCACTCTTGTTTCTTCTACTTCATTTAGTCCGGCGCTAACACGGCGTCCCCAGGACGGACTCTGGCTCCACCGCGACAACGCTGAGGGAATATTAAAGTCAAACTGACGGTTATTTAACTGCTGCACGAGTTTATATGATGGAGTAACTCTAGATTGTGAGATTAGATTGGGAGTTAATCTCAGATGTTGAGCAGCGCGAGTGTGAACTGTGCCTCAGAAACAAAATGGGTCACATTTCTCCAGCCCCCCCCCCAAAAAATATGGACTCTCATTTTAGCACCCTTTAAGCTACACAAGAGCCAATTAGATATTTTTATATCCTTGATGCTCTTCCATTCTTACCCCGACACGCCCATCAACCTGGACTCATCAGGTCACATGACCTTTTTCCATCGCTCCAAAGTCCAGTCTTTATTCTCCCCAACAAACGAAGATTTTTTTCGGGGGTGGGGGGTTAGTCTTACTAGTGTTGATTACTAGTGTTGATTAAAATTTTAGTGCCAGAATAAATGTCCCTGCGAGTTTTTATCATATTTAGTCCTATTTTATCCTATTTTTGTTTAGTCTAATTTTAGTCAATGAAAACAACATTTTTGCACCAAGATAACTATTAATTAACCCTACAGTCAATCTAGTCTAGCCAAAACCCTTTTTTAAAATGCATCTTTTCATCTGATGCTTTCAGCTCGTTATATTTATTTTTAACCATCAGAACAACTGTTTCATGTCCAATACTCTTTTTTTTTTTTACTACAAAACAATAGGAGCAGTATGGACAATACAATGTTTTGAAACTTAAAAAAAAAAATGGAGTACCTTTTTAAAAAATAAGAAAATGACCAAGCTTGTAACAACCCGAGAAACACTGATGAAAATAAAGATAGACGTTTTATTAGTTTTTTTTAAATCCTATTTTAGTCATCTTTTTTCATTCACAGTATTGCATGTTGATTTCATGAGTGACCATCCATGACACATCGTCATCGTCTCGTCTTAGTCACAGGGAAAAAGGTCATTACATTTTTTCGTTGACAAAATTAACCACAGCTCCGATTTCTATTCCCCCCCCCCCTTTTTTTTTTTTTTTTTTTTTTTTAACTATGCGACTTCACCAGGTATAAAAGTGATCTCCACTTACTCATTCAGCATGTTTTTCTGATCACATTTCTGCTGTAAAGTTAAGAGTTCAGCTCTAACCTTCCAGGGTTTAATAATGTCTCAGACAGGTCTTAACCCAGTTCCAATCATTTTACGTTCAATCTCAATAGTTGTTGTCTTTGCTTGATGCAATACACTAATTTGACTCTTCTCAAACAGTGACCTTTTTTTTGCCAGACGGTGTATTTGCATAAACTGAAATCTCAGCAGTGTTACACAGAGCTGTGTGTGTGTTTTTATACTCTGAGACATGGAGGTGTTTATAGCCATGTTCAGATTGGATTAGTTTCTCAGAAGGATGTCTGTATTATAATTTCCCCGTGAGGAGGAGCGCGTCTGACCCCAGTTGTGTTTTGTAAAAAGCAGGACGATGACATAACAGACAAGTGATTAGGTATTTAAGGAGCTCTCAGAAAAAAAAAAAGCTGTGTGTGTGAATATAATGCGATGCTTTGTTCCTGTAGCAGTTGTCGTTTAAATCAACGTACAGGACCTTGCTATTCTCAAGGTATTTATTTTCCTGCTGCGGTAAACACTTTCTCAGAAAGTGTGTGTAGTAGAGATTTGATCACACAGCCCGAGTGCACGTCTGCGCTCCACGTCTAAAGCATAATTACTTTACTGAGTCAGAAAGTGTTTCAAATCCGATGAAACGAGAAAAGTGATTAGTGATTTTGTTGGAACTCAGTAAACATGCGATGATCTCACATGAGGGCAGATTTTTTTTTTTTTTTAAAGGGAAGAAAATCATGAACATGTCTGATCTGAATTCTGTAAAATATAAAACAAAAATCCCTGTTTACAATAAATCCCATTGAATAGGGCTATAGTATGTTAGTGGGAGGATAAAGTTACAGCTGGTAATCTTTTGAACATTTTCAGACCAAATCTTCTGGTTGTGTGTGTGAATGCGGTTCTGCCTCAGTAGCGTTCCTGTCTCCTGAACCCTTCCCCTTCCGGGGAAAGCCCGGCCCTCGTACTGCCTCGCACCTACATCGCCGAACAGGCCTCGATCCGATATCAGGCGGATGAAGATCAGACACGGACCACGCCACACTTATCTGATCTTCAAGGTAGACTCAGGTTCCTGCTCTTGTCTAACAGAACCAGACCGGTTCTTCTGCGGTTCCTGATCATCAGCCTAAACGCTCTACCTGCCGAGATGCTTTTCTGCTCAGAGCAGCTGTACAGAGTGATTACCATCAGCCCCGAGGCTCTCTCTTTCTCTCCGACAAGGTGTGTCCTACCAGTCTACCACAATTAATAAACTGCTCCGTGTGTGTGTGTGTGTGTGTGTGTGTGTGTGTGTGTGAATAAAGAGGAAAAAGAGAGAGATTTTTTTCTCATTTCTGATCAATATAAGGTTTCAGTTCTGCTCGAAATTCACCATAAAGTAAACTTAAAGACTAAAATGACCTTTGATGGAAATAAACACCGTGTGTGTGTGTGCGCGCGCGCGCGAGAGAGAGAGTTCCTGAAGACTCCTGAACTAGGAACTCTGTTAAACAGGAAAGCTAACAGTTGCTAGGCTAGTCATAAGTAACCTAGTGTTTAAATTACTCATGAAGTTACCTCAGAGTTACTGAATAAAGTTAATTGAATCGCGTTTCCAGATTAAATACCTTTAAACCAAGTTGTGTTTGAAGTGTTTAGCTGGCTAATGCTAACCTGCAGCTAGAATAATAACAACACTACTGCAGCTAGCTATGCTAACAATGCTAACAGACCGAGCTAACAGCGCTAACAACCCGCTCCCGGCTCTCTACCGAAGAAAAACCTGAACATTCGGACCCACAGCACCCGGTCCTGCTGCTCACACACACACACACACACACACAGTATAAACTCGACTGAGGTGATAAGCGGCAGCTTTTACCTCTTGTCTTGGTTCAGGCCCACACCATGGTAGCTTCTCAGAGCCCTCCTCTCTCTCTCCTTTGTCTTTCCTCCACTAGGACTCCAATAAATGTGTCATCGCGGAGAACTGGGCTAAAAATCAATAAAATCAATCCAAAGTTTTTTTTTTTAACTACCTATCCGTGTGTGTAGCCACCCGGGCTAGGTGAGCCATGAGCCGGGAGTGTGTTTTATCCGCATTATTGTGAGAGATGAAGAGCTCAGTAATCTGCAGCGCATTTTCAACTGATTAGGACTGGAGCAGTTCCGAGTCACGTGACTCTCTCTCTCTCTCTCTCTCTCTCTCTCACACACACACACACACACACAGCGAGAGGAGGAGGATATCATATCATAGTACATCATATCATGAGTTGGGTTCGGTTCGGGTCCATCACAACCGTACAGTTCGTTGTGTTCTGGGTCTGAACTCGTTTTTAGAAAAAAATAAACAATTGTAAGGTTTTTTGGGTGTTTTTTTTCAGTTGCTCCACTAGAGGGCGCCGCGATGCTTGTACAGTACTATATATAATGATGTGTGAGGACTTTCAGTCATGTCATGTCAACTGGACTCATTCTGAAGAAGCTACATGGATGATTAGTGAAACCGATCCACTGAACAAGAAAGAAATCCAGTTGAACTGTTTATAATAGTCACAGACACTGTGGATAAACTATATGGACAGAAGTATTTGGCAAAACCTACAGTGAAATTTTATCCAAACACACACACACACACTTCAGTACGGAGTCGGTCCCCCTTTTGCAGCTCTAACAGCTTCCAGTCTTCTTGGAAGGCTGTCCACAAGATTTTGGAGTGTTTCTGTGGAAATTCGTGCCCATTCATTCCACAAAATGAAGCATTAAGATTGCCATTTCAGGGCCTCAGAATTTCTGAGCATGTTAAGACCCCAAAAAGCCCAGAATGGTGAAAAAATATATCCTTAGGGAAACAATAGAGCCCTTCATACACTATGATAATGCAGGGCTGACGTCATAGTGCTTAGGCCCTAAAAAGCTCAGTGAAGGAAAAGTGAAAAATACTTAAATACCTAAAGGTCCGGGTTTTTTATGTTTTATTTTAAATTATTCTTATTCACTTTTAAACGCCCTGAATACAGGATAAAGCGGTATAGACGATGAGTGTGTGAGTGCATGTTTAGTCTGGTTCTATAAGATTGAACTCTGTACAGAGTATGTTCTGTGTGTGACTGAGTGAGGTTTAGATATTAACACTTTTCTTTAGTGGCTTTAACAGCAACACCTGGCTCAGGTAGAGGGATTACTGGGACACTTATGTTTGGGCCTGAGTGTCTTCAGGTAGTTGTGCTTTACTGATCAAAAGCTATTGATTAGTTAATCTGTGGGATGTAAAGGGTTAGATGCTTAAGGCTCGGTATGTGTGATGTCATCTCTGTGGGCGTGGCCCAGGCAGCTCTACAGGAAACAAGGGTTAGTGAAATGACACTTTGACGGAAATTATGTTACAGGAAGGAAAAGTTCAAGCTTGATTTAGGGTTTGTGAAGTTTATAGACGTGAAGGATGAGTGTGATCTGCACCTCAAAGTCCTGAGAAATATATAATTTTTCATGAAATGTATTTTTGTCAGGGGAACACTTTATTAATTACAAATGTGTAAAGCGGGACAGTAAATGAGGACATATTGGATGTCTCAAACCTTGATTTGTCCAGTGTACATATAATCTGTAAATAAGTAATTTTACAATTTCTTAAATAAAGAATCGTTAATATATTTAATTTGCCAACATCATATCCAGATAGCATGCTATCCAAGCTTTCGAGCCAGGCGTAACACAGATACCTCGGCTAGTTGATTTTGGACGCAGGACAGTCAGGCAGAAGTACAGTACATTAGGCACTTCTATACATAGAGTGATCAAGTCCTGACATTTCTACATCTTTGGAAAATATATTAAAGGAGTTCCTGGGAACTTGGAGAACTTTCTACCTTAAGTCATTTTAAGGTGATGGTGTCCAAGCACAAATGAGACACTGAGACAAGTGCATTAGTGTATGGGGATTATACAGAGAAATAAAGGGAGTGTTTACTCTCAGAACTGTGTTCTGTTATACTTTAGTCACAAGTCCCACTTTCACTTGAATGCTCCTTTGTGTTTTTCTTATATCTGCATTTTCAGCCAGTTAAGTGTGTGAATGGAAAACTATTTTAGAGAAAACACTGACAAAACAAAAAAACTGAGAGAATGCGAGTCCCACTTCACCAGTATCCTCTAAAAGCATGTAACGCTCGCTCAGTAGCGGTTTGACGAGGCATAGTTTCATCTGTGTATTTGTTATTTTTCCATTTTATTTTTTTAATAATATAAAAGACTACCTAAGCTTTCTGAAGTCATGGTGATGATGATGTATGTGGCGTTAAGATTATAGTAAAAAGTGACAGAGAGCATGTGATGTCCAGTACTGTTCCCCAGTGTTCACCCTATAGAACGAGAGCGCTACTCTTCTCTGAACAGCATGAAGACGTGTTTCAGACAGGTCCTGGGGTCGAGCAGCTCGTGTCTCCGCTCATGTTTTACTCTTTATTTTAAACTGAACTAGAACTCTGTTAAGAGTAGGGAGGGATTTCAATCTCTCTTTCTCTCGATGCCTCGCGGTGTGTCTGATCTCTTAAATAAAAAAATCAGACATCTTTGAAATCATTTCTTTGGAATTGTCACTTCTAGGCTTAAATACAGCTTTAGTCCAGTCTGAAAAGAAGGAAACTAAAAGACTTCATAACACATTTTTGTGCAAACATCTTACCGTTAAATCAGCATTTACTTTCTGCAGGTGTGTATAAATTTCACAATAAAATTTCACTAGTATAACTAGTCACACTAAAGGGGCAAATACTTAGTCAGGAATCTGAGGCTACGGTGGTCACAGACAGGGGGCGGAGTCTCGCCCAACTTTCTACCAGGAGAGGAACCTGGCATGGTCTTCTGCCGTTCTAGTCGCTCCACCTGCAGACTAAGTGTGCTCTGAGCTCGCTGCAGTTACAGAGCAGATAGCTGATTACCGCTCAGTCTGACGCTTCTCCTCTGACCTTCTGTCTGAAAAACTCAGGATATCCGCTCCATACTCAAACCAGGAACACACAAGCATCAGGCACAAGCTGTGTGTTAATGATCCCAACTTAACTCTCAACCTGGAGCCTGACCTAACAATCAAATCAACTTTACAATGCTAATATTCACCTGCAGAACCTATTACACCACCGTTCTCATTCGGACCGGGTCAGATCGAGCATGTGTGGTCACCTGACACATTTTTTTGATCTCAGGCTGTTGTTCTCAGTATTAATGGAATATTAGGGTCTGTGAAAACACAGCTTATGTTTGACGTGAGCATTACATCAAACACCTGGCCTGGATCTGTGTGAAACATAAACACCTATAAATAAATACTCCAGACAATTAGTACGCCGATCGGATATTTGCATGAATAAACAGTGGTACCTAATAAATTGGTACCTATAAGAGCGGACGATATGCTGTGTAAAACATTTTAAAAATTTATCCCAAAAAACTGTCTTCAGTAACCAGAAGTCCCCGTGGCCCCATGTAGTTTATAATAATTTATCTACAAGTGTGTGCGTGTGTGATGTTGAGGAGCAGCGCAGACGACGGTGACAGGTACAACCTTTAATTTATTTTTAATTGACTCAATTTAAAATAAAAAGAAAGGAATGAGAGTTTCACTAATGAGTCAAGCAATCAGGAGATTCTGTTAAAATTATTGAACAAAAAAAAAAAAAGTTTATTTCAGATGTTTAGTTCAGGTCTTTCACTCACACTCAAACACAGCTTACAGGTTTTTTCATCTATGTGAGAGAGAAGTGAGAACCTGCATCTTTCCTGGATAACAAAAAGTCTAGAATCACTACAGCTACAGAAACTCAACCAAAAGAGAAAAAAGGAGAGAAGATGAGTAAAGATAAATTTAAAGAAAAAGAAATATTTTGTTCCTCCAGCAGTAAGTAATAACAGAACACACACAGAGCTCTGAGCGGTCAGTTCTGTTCCTCTCAGGAGAGCACGCCCGCTCTCCCTCTCTCACAGCCGCTGCGTCTGAACTAAAGGAAAGGTGAGGGGTGTAACAGCGACTCGTCTCCCTCAGGACCACAAAACAGTTTCACACAGCAAACTCGGCTCTTTATTTCTTCTTTTTCCTTTTCTTCGGAGGGCCCTGGTCCGAGCTGCTGCCGCTTGACGAGTCCGAGCTGGAGGAAGAGGAGGATGAGGAAGAGGAGGAGGAGGAGCTGGAGGAGTCCTCACTGTCGCTGCTACTGCTGCTCTCCTCGTCCTCAGAGGAAGACAACGAGCTGGACGAGTCCCCGCTGTCTGACGACGAGTCGCTGGAGGAGCTGTCTGAGTCGCTGCTGCTGCCACCGCTGCTCGAGCGGCTGGAGGACTTCGACCTGAATGACAGCGCAGAGCGCAAGGTTTGTGTAAATACACACACACACACTGTGAAAGATACACAGGTCAGGTGACCCCCCGCCTGCCCCGCCAAATAGTTAAATAAGTAAAATTTAAAAAAAGGAAAGAATTACACACTGATTTTTTTCTTCAACTTATTAATTTAACTGACCATTAATAATGTTACTTAATAAAAGCAGCTGCACCTTTTTTTCTTTGTTTTCTTCTCACTCAGGGCCGCAGGTCCGTCTCTATTAAAGACACAGAGATCAGGAGTCATTTCATCCGATTCAAACATCTGATGTTGCCCATGTAAATAAATAGAAAACTGAAAACTACAGCAGGGGGCGGAGCTTTTCCTTACAAAGCTCCAAAGTTATGGAACAGTCTTCCAAATAGTGTTCGGGCCACAAACCTGTTTATTTAGCGCAGCATGCTTGTAAATAGATTAGCCTTAGGTAAAGGAGCAGATCTGGGGGACTCATGGACGTAGAGTATCTGGTGAACTGGTATGTTTAGATGCTGTCCTCCCCCCTCTCATTGATCACTCAGGTTTGTTGACGGTGAGGTGATTGGTTGCTTTACATCTCAGTTCCCCCTCATGTCTGTGTGTCCTTCTGGCTCCTCCCTTTTAGTTATGATGTCATAGTTAGTCCTGCTAGAGTCCCTGCTTGCACTTTGCACTAATATACATTCACCTTATACATTGTGTGACTGTGACCATATCTACCCGTTATCGCTCCTCTCCTGTTCTCTCCCCTCTATCTTTCCCTCTATGTCGAGCTACACATGTCGTTCCTGAGCTGCCAATTATCCTCTCCATCTCCCTCAGACTCCCTCTGGCCCTGTCTGACTCATCCTGGTGCCCCGCTTCTGGTTGGAGATCTCGTCACATGGATGTCCCGTGTGTCTCTTTTGGATGTGTCCAGTGTCTGGGGAAGGTGAAGACGGTTCTGTCCACGGCTGATGCAGACAGCTGTTTCTCTGAGGACTTCACTTGGCTGCAGTCGTTCGATAGTTCAGGACTGGAATTTCCTACAGTCTACCCGAGCCTCCAATAACTACCTGGGCTCCATATAAACATCTCCCGTTATACTGAACTTCCAGCCTCCTAACACACAGTATGAGTGCAGATCAATCCCTGCTATCCGTTATCACCCAGATGAGGATGAGTCCCCTGTTGAGTCCGGTTCCTCTCAAGGTTTCTTCCTACTGCCATCTCAATGAGATTTTCCTTGCCACTGTGGCCCTCAGCTCGCTTATCAGGGACAATCTAGGGCTGAAACGATTCCTCAAGTAACTTGATTACAAAAAATGATCGAGGCAAAATCTTCTGCCTCAAAGCTTCTTTTAATTAATTTTAAAAGCTTGCGTTATGTTTTTGACCTGTTATTTGTTTGCCGTGACAGCGCGCTTCCGGATGCAAACCGCCAGTAAACACAGACGAAGAAGAAGTGCTTACATCACACACAACGCGGAAGGAGACGCACACAGTTAGCGCTGTAATTTGAGGGAGCGTTTTGTTGCGGGCTGCAAAATGGATGGGAGCAATAAAAAACTTTTATCAATGAAAAATGTTTTCAGCAGCAGGAAACGTTGCTTAAAAGCGCAGGGCAATCACATGCTCCTTTAAAGACCAGTGTGCACACACACATCCAAGAGAGAGACATTTATATTCTGATGGATATATTAACTTAAAACACAATGTACGGACTCTTGTTCCTGTCCATGGATTTTTGCATCCTAAATGTCATCACAAAGCATCCAGTAAGAAGTCAGTAAAGTATTATGTTACACCTGAGCTGTAGATTCTGAAACTTTTAGTTCTGAAAGTTAAGTTACACAACTTAGTGTTTTTGTATAATTATTTATTTAATGTGTGCCTTAGGTACTTTTGATACTTAGTCATTGAAATACCCTTTTTTTTTTTTTTTTTTGAGTTTTTGCATCTGAGAAAAAGCTTTTAAAAAAATGTATGGCACTGTAATGCACTTAATTCCTCTCAGTCAACTTTAAGCTCTTCCTTACATTGTGAATAATGACAATGTTTATTTTTTATAAAATGCTGTATGCATTTAAAAAGTTTTCTAAAAAGAAAACCAATTAATCTTCGTTTCTCTTATATACAGATAAAAAAAAATAAAAGAAACACTTAGTCCCAGTTTGACTTGAACACCTCTCATATGTGTATGCAAGTTCAAGTCAAACTGGGACTAAGTGTTCTTTATTTTTTTTGAGCAGTATATTTAGGGCCCAAGCACTATAAGGTGCACAGGACCCTCTTGTTTTCTTAAGGATTTTTTTCCCCACCCTTTTGGACTTTTCGGGGATCTTAACATGCTCAAAAACTCATGAAACTTGGCAGACAGGTTGGAATCTGCTGCCATCAGGATGCCTGAGAGTCTCATGGCCCAGGGCCCCCCACATGAGATTTTGCTGCCTAGCTCATACACACTTTCATATAGGCACACGAAACTCTCTACACATTTAGAGCTCATCAAGCCGAACAACTTTCGCGCTAAACTCAACAGGAGGCCGGTTATTTTGAGTCATTCGCAAAAACGCACCCGATGGATTTTGATATACTCCTCCTAGGGAAATTATACAATCGCTACCAAACTGGGCCAAAGAGATCTAAAGACATTGAGGATGCTAAATTGCGGAGGGATTTTTGATGTCTCAAACGGGCCAGCTGTGCTAATGTCTTAAACGTACGCCAAAAAATGATTAATAACTTTATGTCTGGCATTATATTGAGTGACATTATATTCAGTGACACCTTCTGTGACATCACATTCAGTGAGTGTGAGGCTTTTCTTCCAGCACCTGCGGCCTATCGTACACACATACACATCACTAATGTTAATACACACAGACTCACACACCATGCATACAAACAAGCACAAAACACAAGCACATTTACACACAGACTGACACATCCACACGTCACACACCTCTCTCCCTCACTCTCACACACGCACGCATGCATGCACACAAACACATCACACACATGCACACACCCATATTACAAATGTTTACACTCATGCACATAAACACCTCTCACAACGCACACACACCTCTCTCAAACACACATTAGTCCTGTATAGTGTGTGATGTGTGCAAGTTGTGCGGTGCGCCCGGGATGGCGATGGCACAGGGTGCTTGGGCCCATCATCGATGCTTCCAACTATATTTTTTATTGCTGTTATATTGTAATTAAGCAAAAGTACATTTTATCCGATTACTCGATTAATCAATTACCTTTTTAGTGGAATACTCATTTACTACAATATTCGATAGCTACAGCCCCAATCTGATCATTCTGTTTTACACACATTCACATTCCATACAGACTTCAATAATTCTTTTGATTGTGTAAAGCTGCTTTGAGACAATGACAACTGTTAAAAGCGCTATACAAATAAAATTGAATTATGTTTAGATGCTGTCTTCCCCACTCCTCTAACAGAGTATGACTGCAGATCAATCCCTGCTATCTGTGATTTCCCCCATGTGTAGAAACGTTTCAATTTCCCTGCGGAAATTTTGTAAATGCTGTAAAGCAGTCACTATGATGTGATGCCATGACCAAAGAGGAGTCTTTTATTTTACCAGACATTAATGGGGCTTATGCACTATGACATCAGCCCTATATTGTCATAGTGTGTGAAGGCCCTGTTTGTTTCCTAAGGATTCCCCCCCACCCCTCCCCATCATTTGGGGTTTTTGGGGGACTTAACATGCTCAAAAACTCAGGAAAATTGGCAGACAGGTTGGAATTTGCTGCCATTAGGATGCCTGAGAGTCCTACACAAGGTCTTCAATAACGCTCAGGGGGGCCACAGGCTGATCACCTCCATGCCACGCCGTAGGCATCGGAGTCACAGCCAAGTACTGAGTGCATAAACGAGCATCATTTTTCAAAGACAAACATTCCTGTATTGTAAATCCATGGATGATTGCTCTTATTAAATAATTTAAAATTAATATACCAGAATGTTTTATTTTCATAAGCCTTAATCATGTAAATCAAACCATGACCTCACTAATGATAATTATTGTGATGTAGACACCATATGACCAGAGATGCAGAAGGAGGAATTTGATCTTGGTGTTGGCCCGGTGTTAAATCCTCTCCCACTCTGAGGAGGAGCACATCTGTGTTTCATACCCTGCGCCGCCGGCTGCCGGATCCGGGGCCTCCTTCAGCTTCTTTTTCAGCTCGGTGGTTCTGGAAGGTCTGTACAGGTATTTTCTTTTGCCAGTGCACTCGTAGGACCAGTGGCCGTGTTCCAGACACTTCTGGCAGCGAACATGCTGCTTGTTGGCCTCCCTGAGGTCTCACACACACACACACACACACACACACACACACACACACACACACACACAAACAATAAGGGATGGTGACTTCAAAATCTACATTAAAACCAGCAGCTCGTACAGAAGAGGCACGAGGTCGTGGTGATGATAACACACGCTTCCTGAGGTACATTTCCCGAATATTTAGATTGTAATCATCACACAGCGGTAATAACAGCCATCTGTAGCGCACTCGGTGTGTGGAACAGATCCGCCTGCTAACTCTGCTCAAACACACACGCGCTTCTGATTTCTACATATATCACGAATATTCCAGATTCCATATAAAGTATCACCGTTAACCAACTGAACACACTTTACCTCCTCATGAGGAGAATATTAATATAAACTCACGCTTGTCTGCGAGCAATTAATCGATGCATAGGCGTCGCCATCTTTATTGCGTCAGGACGGCAGCGTCAGGGTTTTTTTTTTTTTTAACTTCCTGAGTTTGCTGTGTGTATGCGTGTTGGTGCCCCCTGCTGGACAGGAGGTGACGTGCGCCACTTTGGATTCCCAGTTGTTGTGTTGTTTCTGTGTCCTAAATTACACTGATTTTTATTTTTTTACATATATATATTTTGTGACAGCATCAACTCAGCACTAATAATTATAAATTGTTTCTTGAAATGAAACAATGAAATTGTCATTTCTTTCGGGGACTCCCATCAAGCTCCCATCACATAAATTATACACCGGACGCCCTTACTGATGCAACCCTCACATTTCATTTGGGTTTGGGACCGGCACTGCATCCAGTGGCTTGTGTTCGGGCACTGGGTAGGAATTGAACCCTGGCCTTCCACATGGCAGGCAAGAAACCTACCACTGTCCATTTTGTTAAAACACGAACAGACAAATTTCCAATGATTGACATTTACATTTAAAATTATCTGATGAGAGCTCAGTGGATAACACTGCATAAATCTACATTATACTGGTAAAGAAGAGTGACGCTTTATAATCACTCTGGCTGGTGTCATGCAGATGATAAAGCGGTTTGAGTCTGGTTTCTGACTCTTATTGTTTCAGGGGGCTTTGTCTCACCACAGTCACCTCTCGCTTGTTTATAGGAATACATCTAAATTTAAATGTGTTTATGTAAAGATGCCCATAGTTAACCAGGCTATAAAATATAATTTAATTTAATTCATTACCTATATGAAGATTGGTCACAAATTTTTTTTTTATATATTTAATTATATTTATGTTAATTTATGTTATAGTAAATAATGTTGAGGTGTATTGGTAAATAATGAGGTGTATTGAATATATTTACATTTCTCACTTTTCTGGAAGCATTTTTAAGAATTAAATTCATGTGTTTTTATTATTTTTAATGGTAGTTTATGATTTTGAATAATTGATACATGTAGATAGATTTAGGTAGGTTTCTTAATTAATATTAATAACAATTTATCAATTATTAACAAATTAAATCAGCTAAATAATATTAATGAGTAATAAAACACTCACTACACAATGTTACAGTGGTGTGGTGTGCTGTATGTACGACCGACTGGTTTAAGGTGAAGGTGGGTCTGCACCAGGCATTGGCTCTCAGCCCCTTTCTGTTTGCAGTGGTGATGTACAAGTTGCCAGTTTAAGTTAGACAAGAGTCACCATGGACTATGATGGTCGCGAGTGATACTGTGATCAGAAGTGAGAGTAGGGAGCAAGTTGAGATGCGTGTAGAGAAGAGGCATGAAGATCACTAGGAGCAAGACAGAGTACGTGTGTGAAAATGAGAGAGAGGGTGGGGGAGGGTGCAGATGCAAGAAGTACAGGAAAGGAAGGTAAAGGAGTTTAGGGGCAACTGCCCAAAGCAATGGGGAGTGTGGTAAAGAATTGAAGAAGAGACTGCAGGCAGTGTGGAATGGGTGAAGAAGAGTAGCAGGAGGGACAGTGGAGGTAGGACGGTTTGCATTAAATGGTTTCATGCCGCAGTATCTGACTGAATTGCTGGTGTCTTACCATCTGCCACATGTACTTCAATCAAAAGATGCAGGCTGCTTGTCAGTAAAGGAGCAGATCTGGGGGACTCATGGACATAGAGTATTATGGTGAACTGGAATGTTTAGTTGCTGTCTTCCCCACTCTCATTGATCTGAGGTTTGTTGACGGTGAATTGATTGGTTGCTTTACATCCCAGTCCCCCCCCCCCCCCCCCTCATGTCTGTGCTTCGTTCTGGCTCTCCCTTTTAGTTATGATGTCATAGTTAATCCTGCCGGAGTCCCTGCTTGCACTCTGCACTAAATATACATGTATGGGCCTCCGAGTGGCGCAGTGGTAAAGTGCTCGCCCTATCATCCGGAGATCGCCAGTTCGATTCCCGGGTGATGCTGTAACCTCTCACAGCCGGAGGCCTAGAGAGAGCTGATTGGCCCAGCTCTCTCAGAGGGGAGGGATGAGAGACTTAATGCTCCCACTTAGTGCTCCCACTTTAATCACGGCTCTATTAATCAGGGTCACGGAAGTGGAAGAAGTGGATAGCGCTGTCCTCCGAGTGTGTTGAAGAGTTCGAAAAGATGCGGTCGGCTGGCGTCACATGGTTTGGAGGAAACACGTGATAGTCTTCGGCCATCCCAGCTGAGTAGTAGTAGTAGCCTTAATGTGGGAGGAATTGGACACGACTAAATTAGGGAGAAAATCAGGGGGGAATATATATATATATATAAATTGACTTTATACATTGTATGAGTGTGTCAGTGACCATATTTAACTGTTATCTCTCTCCTTTGTTCTCTTCTTCTTTCCCTGTTTCTCTTCTCTTTCACTCTTTCTGTCTTTCTGTTGAGCTACACATGACGCTCCTGATCCAGACCCCTCTGCCCTCTGGACCTGTCTGATTTGTCCTGGTTGGAGACCTCATTACATGGATGCCCGTGTGGTCTTTTTGGGAAGCGTGTGGTGACTAAGGACGGTTCCACTTCACCATGAAGACGGTCTTGTCCTCGGCTGATGCAGACAGCTGTTCTCTGAGGACTCGTGACTGCAATCACTCGACAGTTCAAGACTGGAGTTTCCTACAGTCTACCTGAGACTCCAATAATGAACCGGACTCCATATTAACTTAAACCCCTCTCCTGTTATACTGAACTTCCAGCCTCCTAACACACAGTATGAGTGCAGATCAATCCCTGCTCTCCGTTATCACCCAGATGAGGATGGGTCCCCTGTTGAGTCCGGTTCCTCTCAAATGTTTCTTCCTATTGCCATCTCAGGGAGTTTTTCTCTCAGCACCGTCGCCCTTGGCTTGCTCATTGGGGACTATATATCTGACTACTTACTCTACAAATGTCCATCATTTCTTTTGATTGTGTAAAGCTGCTTTGCGACAATGGCAATAGATTTAGGTAGGTTTATTAATTAATATTAATAACAAAATATAAATATATATAAGCGATATATAAATAAAATGTCAGTTAATGGGAGTCAAATATAAGTGACTGTACTGTGTGTGTCAAAGAGAGAGAGCGAGAGTGAGTGAGTGAGTGTGTGTGTGTGAGAGAGAGAGAGAGAGAGAGAGAGAACTGTGAGAAGTATTTAGAAAGTTCTCGAAGTTTCCCGAAGTGTACAGAGCGCACGCGCACAACGCTCTGATTGGTCCCTGCCCCTAGGAAAGCACGAGAGCGATCTAGAACCGTCGAAGTCTCGCGATAAGTGTTGCGTTACCAAAGAAAGGCTGCGTATTCGTGAAGGAGTAGTCGCCGGTTCGCTTCTCCGTTTACACTGTCACCTGGGTGCTGTGGATATTATTAATATAATCATCAACAGCAGCATTATCATCGAGTCCATTTATCCGTCTGTGTAAGTGGTTCGCGCGCTTGTTGTTTTTTTCTTTTTAATAAAGCAGAGTACCTGAGGTGCTGTGGAGTGCTGAAACATGTCAGTAGTGGGGTTCGATGTGGGGTTTCAGAGCTGTTATGTAGCTGTAGCCAGAGCCGGAGGGATAGAGACCATCGCTAACGAGTACAGCGACAGAGCCACACCGTGAGTACAACTTATACTTTCATATCGCACTACACTGTATTGTCGCTCATTGTCTAAGTGAGATCCTGTTATGCCATTGTAATCGTTACGTGTCTAACATGAATACATATATATATGAGTAAATGAAGTACATTTTAAGTTATAACGCGGCCTAGAGTGTGAATTTTGATTGCTGTGTCATTTTAGATTTTAACATTTAGAAACAAAAAATCTGAATACATAAAAAAATAACCAACAGCTGTCAGTCCAAGCAGTGTAAGTGTTCATGCCAACAACAGTTCTAAATACTTTAAACGGTTAGCTCGATGCTAAATGATAAGCGTGGCTTGTGCTCGTGCTGTGCGCGTGCTGCGCTGTGCTCGCACTCCCTCAGTATTACTATGGCGACCCTGGACTAGCCGAGGCTAAGCTAACGCGAGCCCTGTGACGACACTGAGGAGAAAATTCTAGCATTAGAAAATAAATAAATAAGCCTCGAGTCGGAAATGACATCTTACTAAATACCGGTTAAGGCTAGTGATTTAATTCCGACCGGTTTCTGCTTTAGTGTGTGTGTGTGTGTGTGTGTGTGGTGTGTGTTTTATTTACCTCAGGATATATCCATATCATCGAGTTTTAACTGAACATTCGAGACTTATGGCAAAACACCAATAAGGTTAATAATCCTAAATGATATTCCGTATTTTATTTGTGTTAAGAAAATCAGCCAGATCTTAATTGCGTCAAGGCGCGTACTTGTCACCTGCCAGTGTATTAGGAAAATTAATTCATGTGATTGTTCAATTATACAGCCACAATACAGGTCAAGAGCTTCAGTTAATGTTTGCATTAAACACCAGAATTTAATGAATTAGATGTGCTAGAAGCAGGAAAAATGGGAACTGTGTAATTATCTAAGTGACCGTCACTGGCCATGATGTGGTGGCCAGAAGACTGGGTCAGAGCGTCTCCAAAATACGGGATGTTCCCGGTGTACAGTGGTTAATATCTAAGAAAAGTGTTCCAAGAAAGGACAGTCAGTAAACTGGTGACAGGGCCATGGGCATCCAAGGTTCGCTGATAAAATGTTGAATGAAATTTAAAACTTTTAGTCTCATTCTATAGAAGAGCTACTGTAGCACATAGTTCAGAAAAAGTGAATAGTAGTTCTGATAGAAATGTGTCAGATCACATGTTACAGCTCTCTGTGTATGGAGGACCTACAGGGACTGGACAATGAAACTGAAACGCCTGTTTTTAGACTGTACTAATTCATTAGTATGGTGTAGGGCCTCCTTTTGCAGCCAATACAGCATTAATTGGTCTTGGGAATGAGAGATACAAGTCCTGCCAGTGGGATTTTGAGACATTCTTCTTGCAGAATAGTGGCCAGGTCAAGTCAGGATGCTGGTGGAGGAAAAGTTTCCTGACTCGCTTCTCCAAAACACCCCAAATCACAAAGATTGCTGTCTTGCACACCTACAATTTTTCCTCTTTTGAACTCTAAGTCACCCATAATGTTGTGTGCATTGCAATATTTTAAGCAAAACTGTGCTATTACTCTGCTAAGTAAACCTTCACACTCTGCTCTTACTGATGGAATGTGCAATCAATGAAGATTGGCCAATACGCTGGTCAAATTTAGCCATGAAACCTCTAACAATAAATCGGCCAGTGTTTCAGTTTCATTGTCCAACCCTTGTATGTAGCCGCAGGCCGGTCAGGGTACCTATGCTGACCTGTGTTCTCAACCAAAAGCTTCTACAATGAGCACAAGAGCATCAGAACTGGACCAAGGAGCAATTACTCTGACACATACCACTTACCTAAACACTGTAACAGACCAGATTGTTGATGAGAGAAGGCAGAACTGACAGGAGGGCAAAAATATAACCATTTTATAGAATCTTGGTGAGCAGAAAAATCTCTCAGGACACATAAGGAGTCAAACCCTAAGGCTTACTTTTTCTACACGTTTAAAGTGTTTTCATGAGTGGCGTGCTTCCCAAATCGCTGTTTAAATATTCTTTATGCCCTGCTTCCAAACTTATAATGCTCAGTACAAGTTTGAATAGTTAGCTTAAATCAGGTCTCTTCAGTCTGGGATTTAGAATTAATCTCATGTCAACCAACGCTGTACATGTGACTGGCCTTAACCATATTCTAGCACTTTTATGTTAAAATTTTTAGTGCAAGCAGCTTTTTTGTTAATATAAATGTGCAACTTGTGCTGATTGTCAGATTGATGAACATGCATTACCACCCTGAACTTAATCAACTACCTTGTATTTGTGTGTTTTCACAAGCTAGAATTTACATAATTTAATAGTTAATAATTTACATTAAGGGCTGCATGCTGCACTGTTGAGGTGATATTCTATAAAGTTTTTATTTTAGTTTATATTCCCATTTATTATTTCTTTGTCAGTCCGCCATGGCCCATAAGTTAATCAAGAATGCTTATCCATGCAGTTTTCTCTTTAAATATTTACTTTACATACCAGTGAGAATTAAATTGTGTTGAAGGATAAAAACTTGCTTGACACATTGTGGTGTTCTGTCATCTGTCTAATGAATGAATATTCATTCTTGCCAGATTCTGTGTGAGAGTGTGAAACTAAAACCAAAACTAGCATATCTGTGTAAATGTTATATTCCTTCTAGCTCTGTCTTTTTGCCAGTTTGCTGGTGTTTAGCTCAATACAGTTATGAGCCTGAGTTAAACACCTCAGGCTTTAGTTAAAAGTATGTACAGTTAAAGAATTACACTGAGGTTCTCAACAGTTATTGCAGCCTCTGTTAAACGCTGTTGGCCACCGTCTGTTTAAACTTAATGCACACACATGTCTTTAATGACCCAATCTAACGTTTCTTTTTGTTCTTCCAATTTACTATACTATTACTATAGTTTTGCACTAAAATACAAAGCTCACCAAAATAAAAAAAAATTGTACTAACCCTGTATTGTGTTTTAAGCTTATGCATGTTTTGCCCTCGGTCTACCAGTCTGTAGTTTTATTGGGAGATATTTAAATTCCAGTAGCATCACTGGCTGAGATGTTCACTCTTACCTGGCGTTCACTCTAGGAAAATGATGATGAAGCAGTAGAGACACCTTAATTTTCTTTAGTTTTCCCCAATTTCACTTATAATAGAAATTTGAACCCAGAGCCTAACATAAATTGTCTGTAAATGATGTATAATGTGGAAAAGTGATAAATCCAGGCAGTTATATATATATATATATATATAATAATTTGATTCTTCCATGGTCCAGTCCTCTGGTTAAATATTAATTTGTCCTAATATAAGTAGAAGTTTAACTTGGTAACAGAAGATAGCAGGTAGTTCCTCTTAGAGCTTGTTCATCTGCATTATGATGTTGCATGTATGTGCTTGTCTTAACAAATGATGTTAATGTTGTTAGGTTGTGTGATTTTAAAAACTAAAATAAGAGGTGGGATAGAAATACAAAATTCTTCAGAGGAAGAAAATATATATTTTCTGCTATTCAAATGAAAGTCTAATATTCAAGAAGTAATATTTTACATAAATGTCAGTAACTGAAATACGACTAGTATGTGTTGAGAAAATAGGTCACACAGATCATGTTAATGCTGATGCAAGCTCACCTGCATTTATTAACCAATAAACGTGTGAAATTTAAACTTTCTCAGGGCCTTTGTGTCTTTCGGTCCTCGAAATCGGGCAATAGGAGCAGCCGCAAAGAGCCAGGTAAAGGCAATTATTTACTTCTTTATATCCTTTTTAACTACTTGAATAATTTGATCCTTCCTCATTTACTGTAATAGACTCCTATTCTGTTGTTTTTTAATTTATCATGCATTCTTTTGCATCAAGGTTGTCACAAACTGCAAGAATACCGTCCAAGGCTTTAAGCGATTTCATGGCAGGGCCTTCACTGACCCATATATCCAGTCAGCAAAGTCCAGTCTGGTCTACGACCTCGCTCAGATGCCCACTGGTACCACGGGCATCAAGGTAAATAAACACCTTGTAGCAGGTAGCTCAATTTGTATGAATGTTTTTCTTATCTTTAAAGTATTGCTGACCTCTTAACCATTTCCTTGTGTTTAGGTCATGTACTTAGAGGAAGAGAAAGTGTTCAGTATTGAACAGGTCTCCGCTATGCTTCTGACCAAACTGAAGGAGACAGCCGAGGCTGCCCTCAAAAAGCCAGTGGCAGACTGCGTCATTTCTGTAAATAAGCATTTTTGTACATATTTACTGTTACTGTGACACTTTATTCCATCTTACTGTGTTTTTGTGCAATGTAATGATTTAATTGTTCCTATGTGATATCCAGTATTGTAAATCAGTTAATTCTGACTGAGTAATCAGTTCCATGAGTAGTGACAATGGATGTTCACAGCACTAGGGGATGCTTGACTATATGCATCACTCTGCATTCCAGGTATTTTACAGCCATTCATTCCACTAACTATCGGGCGCTGCTTGGGTGAAAGTAGCTCTGTACGGTACTGAGGAGAGAGCAGCTGCAAGAACATGCATCTGAAAACATTGTCCTCTTAAGCAACACACATTCTCCTTAATAATTGCTTAAAGTTAGTCCGAATGACCACCATCTTGTTTTATTTGTGCCTAAGGCGAGCTACAAAGCTAAGTAGCATCTAACACAAGGCTGAATCCCAATTCCCTCTCTAACCTTGGTGTAAACCCTGGGATTGTACACCCTACATAGTTCACTAGTTCCATTTAACACCCACCACCTCCATGGTTTATTCTCCTCTCCTTTGGATACATAGTACTGGTATGAATTAAAAAAAATTCACCCTTGTTAATTACACTAAATGTTGGTCGCCCGCACCGCCAGTCATGGTTAGTTAGCTACATGTGCGGAAGGATATGTGGGGGTGGAGCAGACGAACTGGTTAAAGAAGGAGAAAAATATTTTTTTATATATAAGCAGTATCACACTAGAGGTTGTGCTTGTTGTACTGAATATCAGCACAGCACAGCTGCACCCTCATGTCCAATCATCATTAGAGATAATCATTTTTCAGTTTTTTTTTTTTTAAACAGGGAATGATCAGTATCCACAACAATCAAGCCTACCAATCTTTTCATCTGTTGAGAATATTAAATGCTTGGGTTGTTCCTCTCCTCAGGTTCCCTGCTTCTTCACTGATGCAGAGAGAAGATCAGTTATGGATGCTGCTCAGATTGCTGGCCTTAACTGCCTGCGACTGATGAACGAGACCACTGCAGGTAAATGATCCCGAAACATACAATGGGTGGATCTTTGGTGTAACTTTCCACCCTTTATTAAATTTGCATGAAAAAAATTAACTATTCTATAGCAGCTGGTACACACACCCAATGACATGCCTAAATGTGTTACATTTCTATACTAAAAAGGCAGATTATAAAAATAAAATCAAAACAAGACATTATTAATCAAAGTATGAATTAGACTGTTAGAGGAGACTGTTAAGAGTCCAGCTGGGTTAGGTTAATTAAATAATGATAATAGGGAATAAGCATGTTAACAACCACAGGTGTTGAATTCTGAAAAGTTCTGTAAGGCTGATGTGGTTCGAACATACTGTAAATTAAATGAGCTTTTCTCCACTTGGTTGGTGGCTTTTTCATTTCATTCAAGCTTGCCTTCCTTCATTAATTGTGCAGCAAGTGTAAATTACAAAAAGAACAGTACAGATGATATCCCAGACTTGTGCAGTATTTTTGCTATACAACTAATAAAACTGACTGTAAGGGAAGGCCATCATGAGTTGTAAACTAAGAGACTGGTTCAAAGCTGATGATGTATTTATTGTGCTTAATTATGTTTTTTCCAGTTGCCCTGGCATATGGCATTTATAAGCAGGATCTTCCTGCCCCTGAGGAGAAACCCAGGACTGTTGTGTTTGTGGATGTTGGTCATGCAGGATATCAGGTTTCTGCTTGTGCCTTTAATAAGGGGAAGTTAAAGGTAAGACGATGTTAAACGTTTATATATCGGTCACGTCTTTACATTTTATTCATTAGCTTTCATTAATTAATATTAAAATACTGCTTCAACTGTGAAGCAGTACTTCAACTGTGATCAGAGTCTGTAATTTCTGTTTTTGGTTTCGTTTAGCGAGAGCTGTTGTCCCTATGGTCTGTTTAGCTTCCTTTATATTGTAGTCATTGTGGATTTTATGTTCTTATGCCACGTCCTGGTTATAAAATCGTTTGCCTTGATGTTTCCAGGTCCTGGCTTCTTCGTTTGACAGCCAGCTAGGTGGTAAAGACTTTGATGAGATACTTGTTCAGCATTTCTGTGATGAGTTTGCCAAGAAGTACAAACTAGACGTGCGCTCAAAGCCTCGCGCTCTGGTGCGCCTCTACCAGGAGTGTGAGAAGCTGAAAAAGCTCATGAGCGCCAACTCCTCCGACCTGCCGCTCAACATAGAATGCTTCATGAATGACATCGACGTTAGTAGCAAACTCAACAGGTCAGTCTCCCAGCAACCCTTAATTTAGCAAAATATGTCAGCTAAATCAGGCTCTGACTTGATCCACGGGAGAGGGGGTCATGTTTGTATTCATCCTTGCATGTGCAGCATGTTGTAAGCGGATGCTTTGGTTTGAAAGCTGCAGCTAAATATAACCCTATGACTCTGTTGTTCCAGAGGCGATTTTGAAGAGATGTGTGCGGCGCTACTGGCTAAGGTTGAGGGACCCCTGCGCAGCGTGCTCGAACAGGCCAGTAAGTAGGGTCCCGCTTACTGTGCGCTCATCATTTATTTTATATCCTGAACCTGACACCTGATGTTTGTCCCTCGCTCTTCTCTAGAGCTAAAGAAAGAGGACATTTACGCAGTGGAGATTGTAGGTGGTGCCTCTCGGATCCCTGCCATCAAAGAGCGAATCAGCAAATTCTTTGGGAAGGAGCTGAGCACAACGCTAAATGCGGATGAGGCAGTGGCCAGAGGCTGTGCACTGCAGGTCTGTGACTCACATCATCAGTCTCCTTTTATACACCGGATCATAATTCTTTACTCTTTATTTCCTGAAAGGCACAATAACTGTAATGACCATCAATATTTTTATAATTAATCAGATTATTATATAATAAAATCTAATTAATAAATATATAAAAAACTAAATGTGATCGCACATTTAGTTAAATTTAAATAATGAATATTGATGCGAATTAGCTCATGGGTTAATGGTGGATATTTAGCACAGTACATTAAATTAATAAAAATTTACTGATTTCTTACTAAAACTTGATTTGGTTTATTGTTGGTAAAATACTGTGGCTGAGGTGACGGTCTGGCCAGAACGTATCTGTACCTCTTAAAAGATTCTCTGAATATGTGAGGGCTCATAATTAAAATAAAAGTATCTTTACATGGCACACAACACATAAAAAAATGTTCATGAAATATTGAAAGTACATTTATTTATTATACAGTTTGTGGCTTAATACACAGTATGTGGTCATTAGGGCTCAAGCACTGTGGCCCTCTTGTTCTTCTAAGGATTTTTGACATCAGCCATGTGTCGCCATAATGTATGAAGGCCCTCTTGTTCTTGGATTTTTTTCCCAGCACACACACATCCGTGCTTTTTTGAAGATTTTAGCATGCTCAAAGACTCATGAAAATTGGCAGACTGGCAGGAATCTTCTGCCATTAGAATGCCCAAGCTGCTGCATCGGGCCCTCACACAAGATTTTGCTGCACACTTGCGCGCAAAACCCGATACTCATTTAGAGCTCACTGAGCTGAACAACTTTCGCATTGTATCTCGTGGGCTCTACTCAGCAGGAGGACGGTTAATTTGGGTTGTTTGCAAAATGCACCCAATGGATTTTTGTATACTCCTCCTAGGGGATTTTCTGTGTGACATTATTTTAAGTGACATCATATTGAGTGACATGTTGTGTGGCACCTGTGTGGCGATGGCACAGATACTTGGGCCCACTCATCATTGCTTGCAACTATATTTGTAATTTTATTCCTTTAATCACATTTAAATGAATAAATCATGAGTCACTATTGTGCAGCTCTAGCAAATTTCTTTTCACCCCCAAGAGCAAAAAAAATAGACAGCTGGTTAAATGAATTAAATATGCAGGGGGCTATTACATAGTGTGTGCTGATGAAAATCCAGGCTTAAGTGAAGTATCTAGGCAGTTTATCTTGGGTTTAGTGACAAACACTGTTTGTGATGCAAATTCACACAAACACAATACTGAAGCAGGGGTGAGAGGTACTTGGTGCTCGCATATTAATCATGGCCACATCGGGGCGTCTGTGTGCTCACGGATGGAGCGGATAGCGCTGTCCTCCGAGTGTGTTACGCTGTCCTCAACGGTGCGAAGTTCGAAAAGATGCGGTCGGCTGGTCCTCCGAACCACGTGATGGTCTTCGGCCTTCCCGACTGAGTGGTAGTAGTGACGGGGAGGAATTGGGCACGACTAAATTAGGGAGAAAATCAGGGTAACATTTAAAAAAAAAAAAAGTCATATGCCACTATAACCACAACTGTTATTCACCATTTAAGGAAGCACAAACCTGATGCAGGCATTTTGTGACACTTGTGAGATCAGTTCAATGATCTTGTGTAGGTCAAGTTTTAAAATTGGCTTTTAATCTCCACTTATCAAACCAGCTGCTTAAGAGTTTAAGTTATAAGAAAGAAAGCTTTTGAGATCTGAGATCATCACACAAGATACAAAGCCAATTTCGAAACATCTGGTTTATAGAAATCCAGTAAAAAAAAATGTTTGAAATTACCTTATCACAGCATATTAAATTGACTCACATTCTGCATGTGTGCTATTTTTGTATATTTTTTATATTTAAATTAATTTCTTTATGCATGCCAAGTGAATTCAGATTAAATCTAATCATTGTTGTTTAGATTGTTTAATCCACACCCTTGAGATGTTGTGACTGGTTCTTGTCATGCAACTTGGTATTAGCAACCTTCTTTTTTTTCTTGGTGATGAAGTAAGCATGTTCTGATGTTTCTCTTTTCCCTACACAGTGTGCAATCTTGTCTCCTGCCTTCAAAGTACGGGAATTTTCCATCACAGATGTGGTTGCGTATCCCATCTCTCTAAGATGGAATTCAGCAGCAGAGGAAGGCTTAAGGTTGTTGAATTTTATTTTATTTGTTTATTTTATTGTTCTTTTTTATTGATAGACTTGGTTACTGGGGGGAAAAGATAATTAAATGTGTAGACTGATTTATTTTTTTCTCTCTCTTTTTCTGATCTCTCCTTGCAGTGATTGTGAAGTATTCCCTAAAAACCATCCTGCACCTTTCTCTAAAGTGTTAACCTTTTACCGCAAGGAACCCTTCTCCCTGGAGGCCTACTACAAAAACCCGAAGGAGCTCCCATATCCCGATCCTACCATCGGTACGCACATGAATGAATGAGTATGATTCAGCCCGGTACATTGAGCATCCACGCATCATGAAAGATCACTCATGTGAGGCATTAGGTCATTACGTTGTAGTGCAATGAAAAGAGCATAGTTTATCTGTTGTAACATGTGCTGTCAAGGGTTAGGGTTAGGATTTGATGTTGCATCACGGCGTTTTCCAAAACACAATCCTTTTGTTGTACTTATTAGTTGTTACAGCACTAAATCCTTTCGTTCTCTTCAGGTCAGTTCACTATCCAGAAGGTGTTGCCTCAGGCATCAGGCGAGTGTTCAAAAGTTAAGGTGAAGGTGCGTGTGAATGTGCACGGGGTGTTCAGCATCTCAAGTGCCTCCCTAGTAGAAGTGCTAAAGGCTGGAGAAGGTGAAGAACCCATGGAGACGGACTCCGCTGCCAAAGAGGAAGAGGTAATACCCTCAGATTAATTGGAATTACACATTGAAGAATTACAATACACTTCACTGGATTCTGGCCGACTCACCACAGAAATATGCGCTTGGCTAAACAAGAAGAACCTTAACTTGTCTATACACATCAGAGCATGACTGAAAGTCCTGTCTGCTGCTGTTTGATTCATTCTTGTTCTTAGTGCATAACCTTATTGTACCTGTAACATGTTGTTCACGTTTATTTTTAAAGAACAAGATGCAAGTGGACCAGGAGGAGAAATCCCAAAGTGATGGGCCGAAAGAGAATGCAGATAAGAAATCTGACGCTGAGGATATGGAGGTTACTGAAAGGGTCTAACATATATATTGAGACACATCTTCCATAGCTCACTGTGCAGCACTCCCAAGCAAACTAATTGCTCCATGGACTTTGACACATGCTGTTATTTTTACTTCCTGGTTTTGTGTCTACTCTGTGCCGTCACTGGGTGGTCCCTGATGCCCGTGTTGTCTTTTTGCAAGCCAGTTTGCTGAGTGACATAATTACCTCAGAACAGTAAAATATTGAGTCTCTGTTTCAGCTTCACGTGAACTTGTCTGTTGATTGATCTCACTTTAATGCATGTATATACAGTATAATTAATTTAAAGTTAAGAAGTGCTGCTGTGTCTTCTGCTGAACCTCATTGACTTTGAGGTAGGAATTCCACAGATTTGGTCAGAGATTAGAGGCTATGACCTGTCCTGTAGTTGAACGTAGTATATACTTCTGCTTTCTGATTTGTTTTTTTTAATGAAGATTGACTTGTCAATATGTCCACCTGCTGCAGAGTAGGTGACAGTGTAACTAGTGACAGGTTAAGACAGGTCAAGGAATCAAAACCAACAGCAGCACCTTTCCAGCCTTTCCAAATGTCCATGCAGCACTCACTACTTCAAATTCCATGTGCAGATCCCTGAAGTTATACTCTTAAGTAATTTAACAGTTTGTCTTTATTCCCTTCTGCATGGGCTCTTGAAATATTTGACAAATTTAAAAAGCAGGAAATGTCTGATTTTTAAAAGCTACCCATTTCTAAGAGCTCTGTGAAACAGCAACAAAAAAATCGTAGCTAATTAATTTGGCTTAAAAAAAAAAACACTAAAACCTCAGTGAGTAGCTTCAAGAGCACACCCTATGTGTCTGCCATGAGCTTGTGTAGTTTGTGGAAGAAGACTTTGTAGAAATGCAATGTTTGTTTTACATTAAGATTTCTTTCTCTCTCTCTCTCTCTCTTTTTTTTTTTTTTTTTTTAGACTGAAGAAAACAAACAGGAAAAGAAGAACGACCAGCCTCCACAAGCCAAGAAAGCCAAAGTAAAGACCAAGACTGTGGAACTGCCCATTGAGAACAGCCTGCACTGGCAGCTTGCTAATGATATGCTCAATCTGTTTGTAGAGAATGAGGTAATGCAGCTTAATCCACAAACACATCAGGATCTAAGGTCATGTCTTGATCACTAATCATTACAGATCTGAAGTAACTTTAAAGCGTAGGTCTGCATAGATCTGCCCTCAGAATGGGGTTTATCTTCTTTAGACTGGACATCACGCTGCAATAACTGACCATCACTCAGAGCCTGCTTTAAAGAAAAAAAAAAGATTTTTCTTTACGTTTGGGGTTTGTTTCCTCAGGGGAAAATGATCATGCAGGACAAATTGGAAAAGGAGAGAAACGACGCTAAGAACGGGGTTGAGGAGTATGTGTATGAGATGAGGGACAAACTGCATGGTGTACTGGAGAAGTTTGTCAGCGAGGAGGTACGTCTGTAAAGCAAATAATTTATAATTTATTTATAATGTTGTAATATAGCTTATTACATTTTAGCAGTGATGATGTAATCTTTCAGGATCGAGATGCTTTTAGTTTAAAACTTGAAGACACCGAAAACTGGCTGTATGAAGACGGAGAGGACCAACAGAAGCAGGTGTACATTGATAAACTGACAGAGCTAAAGGTAACGATGTATGTTTTTACAAGATCAAAATAGAAACTCTAGATTGAAAAAATAGATTCTCTAGATAGGGGAAATTAACAAGTCTGTTTTTCTCCCCCTCACACTTAGAAATTCGGACAGCCCATCCAGGAGCGAGCGATAGAGGCAGAAGAGAGACCCAAAGCTTTCGAGGAGCTCGGGAAGCAAATCCAAAAGTACTTGAAGATTTTGGAAGCTTACAAGGCAAAGGTACACACTGTAGTTTACATCACCAATATTCTGTACTTCCTATCATTTAAATGACATTAAAATTACAGGAAGTGGTGTTATTCGTTCATTTTAACTCAATAAAACAAATGGTGTTTTTTTTTATGTCAGGATGAACAGTATGATCACCTGGACGAGCTGGAGGTGATGAAGGTGGAAAAGCAGGTGAACGAGGCCATGAACTGGATGAACAACAAAATGAATGAACAGAGCAAGCGGAGTCTGACATTACAGCCTGTGATTAAAGCCTGTGAGATACAAGCCAAAACCAAGGTAATGATCATGTTTTACATGTAATTTAATAAAGTTTTGTTGTGCTGCAAATTATTCCCCGTTGCTACCATTGGTTGGTCTGAGTTAAAAAACAAACAAAAAAACAGGAGGAGTTTGGAGAAGAGGGAGGAGTTATCTGTCTTCTGTATTTATATTATCAGTAACACTCAGTAAAAAGCTCTCGGTTCTCTTCGCTGTTCTCCGTCTTTAGCATGCAGTCACATTTGTGCAGATGTGATACAAATGGGGGGGGGGGGGGGTCTTGGTGTACACAATGTTACTCTGACTTACTCTGGTTTCAAAAAGAAATAGAAATGTCAATAGAAGCCATGTGTCGTTATGCAGACTTTAAATGTTTTTTAATGGTTTATAAAGGTTTTAAGGTTTCTAATATTTTCTAAACGTTAAATCTTCATCTCATCAGGAGCTGTCCTCCACCTGCAACCCCATCATGTTAAAACCCAAACCCAAAGTTGAGCTCCCGAAGGAGGATAAGACGCCTGAACAGAACGGCCCAGTTAACGGACAGGACAGCACAGAGGCTCAGAACAGCAGCCCTAACAAAGACCAACCGGCTCCTGAATCCACAGACGCCAAACCACCAGAAATGGACATCGACTAACTTTCTTTTATCAGCTTCAGCGTTCTCTCAGCCTGCCTCCTGGTCATGACTGAAACAAGCTACTCGTTAGTTTCGTTTTCAGAAAGCTCCACAAATCCTTCCTGAACTTGTCGTGTATGCGCTCTTTTTTTTTTTTTTTCTTTTCCATTCTGTATAAACTAAGGTTGCACTTTTGTTGTTGTTGTTTTTTTTTTTTCACATTAAAGAAAGCTGAACTTGAAGATGGGGGGACTTTGGTTCTGTCTCACTTTGAAACATTCATGTACATGGTCGAAAAGTTAGCTTGGAGTTACACAGCTGACGACGATGCATGTTTGAGAAACTGCACACGTTTTAACTTGATATTTTTCTATTTTTATTTGAGAAACATTTGTTTTTAGTCACATGATTATCTTCATTACTACAAATCATAATGGAGTATGAAAGCACTGAAAAGGAATAAAATGTAGAATAAGACCAGCGATGTTAAACAGGTCTGAATGTAGAAACATCTATTCCTGTAGTGCCACATTTCATTGTTTTCACTGAGGCATCGCTTCATGGATGGGGTTTATGCATGTCATTGCATTTTCGAGTTCTCAGGAGGTGCAGTGTTTACGCCCTGCTGCCAGGACGAATAGTAGAGACCAACTAGGTGGTATTTTTCAGTCACAGTAATAAAATTGCTCATTTTTGGTACACTGACCCAGGTGCTGTTTGAAACGCAGTTCATTTGGAGGTAAAGTCCTCCTGCAGACTCTGTATGAGGTGCTATGATCTCATCATCGCTTCATATTCTTTCAAAGGAAAAGCAAAAAAGATTGTACATACTGTTTTGGTTTTGCAGAATATTTATGCTTTCCGTTTTGCTGAGGTAAAATAAAGGACTTGTAAGGATTTGTTTTTTCCATGTGACATTCAGTAATTCTGATAAAAATGGGTAAAACAATGCAATGATTGTGTTTGATGATGGGTGTAAAGATGATGGGAATGTAAATGATGGTGACAAGACAAATTCACTAGAAGAGTAAATCACATCCCATAATATAAGGGGGATGGTAGGTCATGAGTACAGAATGGTAAACACGAACCTGAATCCTTCTAACATGACCCTGGTTTAGGGGCAAAAAAGTATTTTTTTCAAAGTTGCAGCATGAAACTGAGCATATAATTTTTCACAATAAAAAAGTGTCAGCAAACACAAAAGTAAAACAAGAAGAAGAAAGGAAATATGATTGACAATCCATCTGAAATTTAAGTAGCTTTACTGTTTTAATGTACAATAAAATTTTACCTTAATTGTTTACTTTTTTATGCTTTTCTTATTCATCCCCCTAAAAGTGCTTATTAGTAAAGTCTGTTAAAAAAAAAAGTTGCATCTAGAGAAAACTCATATATGACTGTATAAAATATTTGCCCATTAAAAAACTAGTGCAAATCGAGATGTGCACCTGCATTATAGCAATTAAAAGTGACGGCAGTGCAAAAGTGAGTGATGCAAGACAGGTGTAATGAGAGTCAATGCAGAGCAGATAAATATGACTAAGCAGTGGGAATGTTACGAAGAAGAGCTTCTCGTATTACCTGGAATGAGTACTGGCTGAGGGAACATCATGACCAGTAATCCCAATCATGTCCCCAGCCACCGTGAAGAGGTGTTAAAGCAGTGTTTGGTCCTGGAGACCAAGGATTGCATGAGTCTAGCCATAGAGCAGCTCTGTGATAGAAGTCACTAAACATTCTCTTCTCCTTCTCCACACAGAGGGTGACTGGTGTTGGACATGATGGACAGCACTTTGTTCAAGGTCCTCCTTTCCAGCTCCAGTGAGTCCAGCTTAAAGCCCACCACAGACCCAGCTCTCCTGACCACCTTGTTCAGTCAAGTGACATCTCTACAGCATAGAGGAGAATACTAATCACCACTAATAGGTAGAACCTCTGGAAAAAAAAAACATCTGACTGTTTATATATATATGAGAACAAGGGCGTTTCTAGGATTTTCAGTTAAGGGGGGCTCCGCCCCCATTGATGTTTAACACATATTTGGCTTGTTTAGAATCAGTACTCAAATGAGTCTTCCCAATCACACACACACTGTTTACTGTATAAACCTTTTTCTATGTTCAAGTACAATCAGAAAAATGTAACCAGAAAACAGCAGATAACTTTAAACTTACATTGATTCGAATTTTAAACATCACACCTATGAGGCTGGATGATGGAATAAACTGTGTGGTGCCAATAATGTCAATGTTCTACTCTTACCTGCTGCTGCCATGTGACTCAAAAAACCTTCCATCCACAGTTACATCTAAATATTACAACTTTCATCATCATGTTCTCTAGTTTAATTTAGTGTTTTGTTTGATAGCTCAGGACTGGAATCTCCTACAGTCTACCTGAGCCTCCAGGAACAAACTGGACTCCTTTTAATTTTAACACGTCTCCTGTTACACTGAACTTCCAGTACACATTATTAAGTTGATCAATCGCTGCTCTCCGTTATCACCCAGATGAGGATGGGTTCCCTGTTGAGTCTGGTTCCTCTCAAGGTTTCTTCCTATTACCATCCCAGGGAGTTTTTCCTTGCCACCGTCGCCCTCGGCTCGTTCATCAGGGACAATCTGATCATTTTGATTCATACACATTGCATACAGACTTACTTCTTGTTATTGTGTAAAGCTGCTTTGCGACAATGTCAATTGTTAAAAACGCTATATAAATAAAATTGACTTGACTTGACTTTTAGCTTCATAAGTAAGACAGTCGGTTCTACATTCAACCCCTTAAAATTTCACAGATACTCGGCCTTTTATTCAAATTCATTAATATAGACAAACATTGTTTTAATGGAATTAAACAAAGCATCTTTTTAATATCGTTCTTTTTTTGTTTCTCTTCATTAAAAAGTAACTTTTTCTAAATGACAATGACAGAAACCGACTCTGAGGCTAATAAATGTACTTTATGATCTGGGACATTATTTAATAGAGTATTTATTACAGAAACAGGATTTTTCTCTCTCTGTAACTCACACTGCTGTACAGATAACACGAGAGCACTGAATGCTGTCTGTCTCTGGCTCTAATCATGTCTGTGCAGAACTCGGTGGTAGTTAATGTCATCTGCACTGTGCAGTGTTTTATACAGACAGTCGGGTTGGACTACAGGTTCATAGAGGATGTGTGAAGAGCTTCATGTTCACTAGAGGAAACAGCTGGTGTGATGAGGGTGAAGACAGAGAAAACTTACAGTAACTGATGAATCCCTCATGACATTTAGTAAAGTGTATTTATGAGAAACGACTGCACTGATGCAGAGAGAAGAGTTTATAATAAACACACACCTCGGCTTAATCCTCCTCTGTGATGGAGAACTGAAGACGCGCTGACAGACGGGGAGGAGCCGAAGGAGGCGGAGGAGGAGGCGGAGGAGGAGGAGGAGGCGGAGGAGGAGGCGGAGTCTGCGGCCGGTTACATATGAGATATAAAGGGGACGCGGGCGATCAGCGATCTGTGTACAGTTTATGGAGAATCTTTAGGGGGGCTGAGTACAAATGTTAGCGGGGGTAAAGCTCCTCTAAAAACGGCCCAGCGACGCCCATGGCTGAGAAACGATTAATATATAACTTATTTCTATACAACTTATAACTAATTATAGAAAAAAAGATTTTTAAAGAGATACAAAACTGTAAATAATGCTCCATACTAAGGAAATGCGAAACATCATTTTTTAGTAACCCTGATTAAGTGGTACGTGTGACGTTCTTGACGCATGCGCAGATGATCTCCACCGGCTCCAGCCACCACCTGACAGAGCTACAAGAAGTAATTAATGCTCCCGAAGACAATAAAAATTTTGTCTATTGTGTTACACAACGTTCATGGATAAAAAAAAAAGAAGTAAATCCTCTAGAATTTGCATTGCGGTGACGCAGCACTTATAAAACTTTAGCCTAGCGTTACTTCCGGTATTAGGGTCGACTTCATTGACTCGATCAAGAGCATCAGGAAATATGATTGGACAAACAGTACCGACGGTGACCAGCCAGCCAATCGGCGCGCGGCATGGGCGGGACTAAGCTGAGTCAGACTGAGGGCAGTGTGAAGTAGCTCGCGCTGCCTCTGCTCGTGTTTATTTCTCTTTCTACTTTGTGGGTAAGTGAGTCCTTCAGCTACCGAGTTAATATGGTTTATTATACAACTTAGTCGGGAACGAGAGTGTTGTTCTTAAAGTCTGGGTACAGTCAGTTTTACATGCTAGAAACCTGACATGTCCGCTCAGGTTTAGCTAGCTGTTAGCTCTGTTAATGAGTTATAACAAGTGTAGTAAGTGTTAATAAGCAGGGAGAGGGTTAGAGATGGTGTGTGTGTGTGTGTGTGTGTGTGTGTGTGTGTGTGTGTGTGTGTTGGTCATGGTGTAGTATTAATGTAATGCCTGTAGTATAGAACGATGAGCTGGGACTCTTCCTGAATCTCACCTCTGTGTGTGTGTGTGTGTGTGTGTGTGGTGATATAATTAGCATTTCTGTTTGCTTGGTATTATTATTCAGAACAATCTGCTGCATGATACACACACACACACACACACACACACACACACACTGAAGTAAACGGACACTCCGTGCAGGTCGAACTGGAAGCGTTGGGATTCTGCGCATGCGCACATGTCCGCACCCATCATTACAGTTCATTTCATCATACGTCACGGACCTGCGTGCACATCAAATGCAAATGTTGTTTGCGATTGTAAAGACATAAAATAAATACGATACACACCTAATCCGAGTGTGACATTCACACAAAGGGTAGGGGGGCAAATATTTTGTCACTTAACCGAGCACAGTCCAACTACTGCATGGCTTATCAATATACAAATAAATGCAGGAGATAACAGTGACAACAGTTTAAATCATTAAAGCCTTGAAGTGAATCAGAGAAGTGTGTGATCACACACACACACACACACACACACACACACACACACACACACGCAGACTGGTGCAGGAGATTAGTCTTATACACACAACTGATGACACGATGTGCACTTATAAAGTCTGTTAAAAGTGAAATATCAGTAGTTTTCATTGTACTGTAAAGTAAAAATGTTTCCATGGACTCTTTTAAAACATCTCGTGTGCACATTCTGTGTGAAACTGAAAACTATATTATATTAATGTAACTCACTCAGTTAGAGAGTGCTCAGTAACAGGTTGACCTGTTCTTACAGTAGGGTTATAAATTTTATATAATATTCTGAAGTGTTCTACCTAGATTAAACACTTTCTTTGCATCCCGCAGATTTGTAATAGGTTAATTGGATTAATTAGTGGGCACTCAATTTTCATGGTGTTTCTGCCATGCAGAAGGGTCGGGTTTGATTCCCAGCTCGTGCCCAAACCCCAGCCACTGGATGCAGTGCCGGTCCCAAGCCCGGATAAAATTAAAGGGTTGCGTCAGGAAGGGCATCCGGCGTAAAACCATACGTGCCAAGCTTGTATGTGCGGACCGGATGGTCCACTGTGGCGATCCCTTGTCTGGAGCAGCCGAAAGAACGATAACAACAACAACACCACTTAAACAAGTCCAAACTGAACTACAGTGCCCAATACAGTAAAAAGGACTAAAGAAAATTCTATCACTTGATTCATTACTTGAACATATTACAATTTAAATAAAGTCCAGTTTTACCTTCAAATCATTTCTTCTTATTAAAGTTTTTAAATGTTAAGTAAACCACGTGACGCCAGCCGACCGCTTCTTTTCGAACTGCTCACTCGCGCACCGTTGGGGGCGGAGTAACACACTCGGAGGACGGCGCTATCCGCTCCTTCCGCTTGCGTGAGCTCACAGACGCCCCTGACTGTCTGTAGAGCCGTGATTAATGTGGGAGCACTAAGTACCTCTCACCCCTCCCCTCTGAGAGAGCTCGGCCAATCAGCTCCCTCTAGACCTCAGCGCTCTCAGCTCCACTCAGAGAGTTTTAACTTATTCCAGCTAGAGAGTTTTAACTTATTCCAGCTAATCAATGAACAACACCTGATTCTACTCGTTTAATCTTGACCTCAGAACAGTTTAGTCATAATTCTAACACAACAACCGTGTTTGTATTCAAATGTCTTCTGTCCTACAGGAATGTTCAAATGTCTGAGGATCAGGAAGCACAGACTGATGAACTGCTGGCTCTAGCGAGTATTTATGATGAGGAAGAGTTTCGCCGAGCCGAATCCAGCCGTGAAGGAGAAATCCACCTGTGTCTAGAGCTTCCCCGTGACTTCAAGTTGCTGGTCAAAGGTGAGACGATGTTAGATTCATTCAGTCTAGCGTTTAAATCTGACTCGGATTTCTCGTTCCTCTCACCTGAGCTCGTGTGAATGTCCCTGCACAGGGGAGAAATCCGTGGAGTACAGCGTGTCCTTTCTGCCTCCTCTGGTTCTGAGTTTCGAGCTTCCTGACGATTATCCTTCCTCATCAGCGCCGGTGTTTACGCTGAGCTCCAAATGGCTCTCTAGACTCCAGGTGCGGAACCTCTTTGTCCTGAGTTTGTCTGTTTGGTTCCAATCCTCACTTGGTGCGTTTTGTATCATGGCCACAGCAGAACACTCGCACTGAAACGGGTTGGTTTATTAGATTAGATAAAAAAAGTTTATCACTGATAATGTTTCGTTCTCCACCTGTCTGTCTCTCCACCTTATCCGTTCATCAGCTGACGTCTCTGTGTACGCGTCTGGATGACCTGTGGCAGGAGAATAAGGGCAGTGTGGTGCTCTTCACCTGGATCCAGTTCCTCAAAGAGGAGGCTTTGGACTTCCTGGGCCTGCAGTCTCCTTTGGAGATCGCCAGCAACAGCAGCAAACGTTCTCAGCTGGAGAGCTGCAGAACCGATGGAGCCACCAACCGAGCTGAAAGTGCAGGCGCGGAGAAGAAGAAGCCGATGGAACTGGACCCCCGTGCGGTTCTGGAGTCGCACATGGACCTGCTGTGCCAGCTCCTGGACTTTGACGAAGCTCAGACGCAGAAGGTTTTTGACTGTAAGGTCTTCTGCTGCGGGATCTGCTTCTCAGAGAAGCCGGGCTCCAGCTGCACGCCCTTTAAAGGGTGTCAGCACGTTTACTGCAAAGCCTGCATCAAGGAGTTCTTCGAGATCCAGATCAGAGACGGCCAAGTTCAGTGCCTTACTTGCCCCGAGCCCAAGTGCACCTCTGTAGCGACCCCTTCCCAGGTACCCTCTTACACCCGTGTGTGTCTGCAGCATCAGTGTAAAGTGAATCTATTGCACATAAATGTGATATTAACTTGGGAATGTCTTGAAGTCAATAAGTTAAGTTAAAATATTAAAAGGCCATAAAGGAGAATAAAGCGTTAGCAGGCGCGTCACACACTGTGTGTCTCAAACAGGTGAAGCTGCTGGTCGGGGAGGACGAGTTTGCGCGCTACGATCGCTTGTTGCTGCAGAACACCCTGGACCTGATGTCCGACGTCGTGTACTGTCCCCGCACTTCCTGTGGCTCGGCCGTGATGCTGGAGCCCGACTCCACCATGGGCCTGTGTCCGGGCTGCCGCTACGCCTTCTGTACACTGTGCAAGCACGCCTACCACGGCCTCTTCCACTGCCTGCCCTCCTCGCGTGAGACACTTTCACCGATAACGAGTTCTGTATTCAGGCCACAGCTGATTAAATATACTAGACAGGAGAACCCTAAGGGCTAACTCATGTAGCTGTGGGCACTCGTGTGACTCCAAATAAAGGGACAGGATGAGAACTTTAATTTAACTTTAACCAATTTTGTTGAGAATATTTTTTTTTACCCCCTTAATCACTTTTGAAGAGGTTATGCAATTGTACAGTGCATCTCGAAAGAGTTTGAATAATGTGACAAAGTTAAGTTTCTTTTGCCGTTTAATTCAAAAGTGAAACTCATATTCTAGATTTATTACATGACAAGTGAAATATTTTCTGCCCTTTTTGTTTCAATTTCCATGATCATGGATTACAGCTCAGTAAAATCAAAAGGCCAGTATCCCAAAATATTAAAATATTTCATAGGACATAATGTGCAGATTACTATTCATAAAGTTCAAGTATTGTATATCGCTGGGTCTAGTTCAGTACACACATGGGGAAGACGGACATGTCCAGAAGGAAAGTTGACTGGAAAGGAATAGTGTGGCAGGAAAAGGTGCACGAGCAACAGTGATGACTGCAGCCTTAAGAGGATCGTCACGGAAATCTGATACAAGAACTTGGGAGAGCTTCAGAAGGAGTGGAGTGAGGCTGGAGTCGGTGCATCAAGAGCCACCACACACGGACGTCTTCAGGACATGAGCTTCAACTGCTGCACTTCTGGTGTCAAGCCACTCATGAGCCAGAGACGTCAGAGGTTACGGACAAAAAGCACTGCACTGGTGCTCAAGGGTCTAAAATCCTCTTTTCAGAGGAAAGTACATTTTGCATTTTATTTGGAAATCAAGCTCCTTGAGTCTGGAGGAAGAGAACAGAGGCACAGATTCCGAGTTGCTTGAGGTCCAGTGTGAAGTTTGCACAGTCATTGGGAGCCGTGTCTGCTGGTGTCGGTCCACTGTGTTTTATCAGGTCAAAGGTCAGCGCAGTGTCTACCAGGAGATTTTGCAGCCCTTCCGTCTGCTGAGCGGCTTTATGGAGATGCTGATTTCCTTTTCCAGGGGGATTCGGCATCTGCTCTCACTGAACCCTGTAGAGAATCTCTGGACTATTGTGAAGGAGAAGAGGAGAAACACCCGACCACACAGAACGTCTGCACTGTTGATCCTTTTTTGATTAATTTTAGGAAATATTATAATATTTGAGATACTGGAATTTTGATCTGTAACCCGTAACAATTGAAATTACAACAAAAAGACTTGAAATAATTCACTTTACATGTAATAAATCTAGAATATATGGGAGCAGTGTGAAATGTATTGAGCAGAATTTTTTAAGCAGCTTCTCAGAATTTAAAGCCTATTAAATTGGATCGACATTTAAATTTTTTAGTGAAATGGAAAGAGAAGATTGTTTCAAGATTTCTTTTCTTTTTTCCCTAGAGGAGCTCCATAACCTGCATGAGGAGTACATGGCTGCCTCTAAGGATGAGAAAAGGTTCATGGAGCAGCGTTTTGGGAAGCAGGTGATCCAGCGTGTTGTGGAGGAGACCTGCAGTAAGAAGTGGCTGGAAGAGAACTCTAAATCCTGCCCTGGCTGTGGATGTCACATTCAGGTCAGCTCTGAGCGCGCGCCCTGTGTCTCCGTGTGTCTCCGTGTGTCAGCTCTGAGCGCGCGCCCTGTGTCTCCGTGTGTCTCCGTGTGTCTCCGTGTGTCTCCGTGTGTCTCCTCACGCTGTAGAGTTTTGTGTCCGTGTTCTAAACTGAATGAAAGCTGAGAGATGTTTTAACGCCGTCTTCACTCTTCACTCTGCAGAAGATAGAAGGCTGCAACAAAATGACCTGCTCCACCTGTGGTCGGTACTTCTGCTGGATCTGCATGACTCCTCTGTCCCTAACCAACCCCTACAGCCACTACAGGAACCCCAAACTGCCCTGCTACGACAAGTACGCCCCCGCCTCCACCCCTACACGCACCAATACTCCTATACACACCCCATACCCCCACACACCCCTACACACCCCTACCCCTACACACCCCTACACGCACCCCTACACGCACCCCTACACGCACCCCTACACGCACACCCCTACACACACCCCTACCCCTACACGCACCCCTACACGCGCACCCCTACACACACCCCTACCCCTACACACACCCCTACCCCTACACACACCCCTACCCCTACACGCACACCCCTACACGCACGCCTACACGCACACCCCTACATGCACCCCTACACACACACCCCTACA
>JAAGKR010005198.1:1992-53328 GCA_011419295.1 Clarias macrocephalus | reverse complement strand
CGCTGTTTTTAATCAACACACAACCCAGGATTGATTTATGCTGCATTTAAATGTGTAATCTGTCATGTGTTTATTAAATGTAATATCAGATGTTTCTACCCACAGGGCTACTGTACTGTACTGTACTGTACTGTACTGGATATTTCAACATTTGAACACAGTGCAGAAAGTTAATTTAGGACTCTGTAGAAGTTACTGTCCAGCTCATCACACTGAGGCAAGTATAAATCTGTAGACATATTCGCTTGCTATAATGTTGCTGTTATTTTTATTTGTTCTTCATTGCAAAATATAAAATAGTGGTTAAGTGTTTTATACCATTGTTATAGTATAACACATTGTGTCTGTTCATTAACAGGTAGTTGTTACTCTGCATTGGACACAAGCAGACACCAAATGCAAATGAATACATATGAACATAAAGGTTTGTAGCATCATAAAACTGAGTAATTATTGAAAGAATTCAGGTTTGGATGAACTAAAGACAAACTCAGCGCTCATCATATGATTTCCTGACACTGTAAATGTGCAAAGTAATCAGACTATGAAATGTAGCATCTCATGCAATGTTCTACAAATGTTTTACTGATGCAAGATTATTGCTAAAGTAATTTAACCCAAGTTTAACAATCTGAAGTGTATGAAATGATGGTAATTTTTTATTATGTTCTTTTATTATGTTTTTTCTGTGTGAGTAAGTGTAAGTTTGTGTAAGTCAGCACAGGTGATTGAAGCAATTAAATTTTTGTTAATCAAAATAATTATCTTTATCTTTTTCTTGTAAATGTTGTACAGGAGGAGAGACGAAGTGATGCCTGTTTGCACCATCTTAAAATCCTCATAGTCCGGACTGTTGAAGGGGAAGAACCGGATGATGTGTCCATTATACTTGAAGGAAAGGAAATTTCGCAAGAATGTGGCAATACTGCAACGTCATGTGCACTGCTTATGGGACTAATTTATGCCCTTAGCCTTGCTTCAGAAGGCTATTAAGTTTAAATAGTATGTTTTAAAAAAGGACTGTTCAACAGTTTGTTTAATGTGTTTTTGATATATTTTTCTAAATGAATCCTGTACCCTTTAAAAATTTTTATTTTTTTACAATTTTGTTTAAAACAAGTATTTCAGGCCCTGGTGCCATGCAGTTGTTCCTATAGATGCAAAAATGTAACTGAATGCACTTTTATTAAAAAGACAACCTGTATCGAGACTGTTAATGTCAAAAACATTCAGTAATGTTGGTGAATAAACTGTTTAATAATATTTTCGCTGTGTGATTTGTGAAAGATATTGATGAAATAATTTCTTTACAAAACATAAATTTATAGGGAGTAATATAAATAGATAAAACCAAGTAAAATTTACTTAATAATTCATAAAAACAAGGTTCCTGTGGATATAACAATAAATTAACTTTACTTGATTATTTTAAATAAAACCAACTTGTGAATTAAGTATAATTATGTAACATTTACTTGATTTCTTCATGAGCGTTACTTTAATTATTAAGTAGAGTTTACCTGACCATGATGGATGGGTGAGTTGTACTTAATATTGGAGCAATAAAATTTACTTAAAATCTACATGTGCAAATTGTTACGAGGATTTTATCAAGTAAATCTTACAAGTCCTTTTTTTCAGTGTAGGGGAGGGGATCGTTTATTCTGCAGGTCCTTACACACTGTATGTAATGAGAGTATGAGAGTATAGCAAGGTCCAGCTATATGAATAACACTGATTATCTTACTAAAGTGTGCGAGCATAAGGATCTGAGCGAGTTTGACTGTAACGCTACAGATCTCCGGGCAGGCAGGAGCGCAGGCTGTTACAACTTTGTTTACTAAACAAAACAGCCATAGCTATGTGAATAAGAGGCGAATCCGATGAAATTCGCACAATATAGTCGCATAAATGCCTCAACTGGTTCTGTGTCAGGTATGAGAGCGACTCTACATCACTCAAGAAAAGAGAAAAATGATACGTGAAAAGAGAGACACTTTAGGTTCAACAACAGACGAGAAACGTTATATTTAAAACGAGAAAAATAAACTTTATGTTTTTAAAGAAAAAGTCGGATTTGTGTCCTTGAGGTCTGATTTCGCTGAAGTCCTCCTGCGTCTTCCAACACAACACACCATCGATGGCCTCTGTGGTTAGCATGTAGTGCTTACGCAGGGTCATTAACGTGAGTAGGGCGAGAAGGTGATCCCATCAGGTCTGATCACACAGACGAGCTACTTCAGCACAAAAACACAATATTAAGCAGGTGTTCTTAATGTTATGGCTCTGTTTATATTAGTATTCAGTATATTGTCAATGGAGTTTTCCTGACCAGTGTGACATAAATTACAGACCTAAAGAAGAGGGATGAATTAAAGTCAAAATGAAGCATTCTAGACCATTTTAATGCATGGCATTGTTTTTTTGTTTGCTTTCTTTACAAATACACAGTATTCAGTTATTCAAAAATCATTAAGTAGTTTTGTGAAATTTCCTCAAGTTATTAAGAGAAGAAAATAATAGCATTCAGTACTGGTCTAAAAACTTCAGTAGGTTCTTTGCTGCTTGTTTGGAAGTGAAGGAGAAGCATTACATGACTTTATCATTATTGTGACTACTGTTTCCTAAATTCATCTCCTGGCCGCTCTTCTGTTTTCGATTCGGGTGCATTTAGGACACGCTTCATCTAGGAAACACGAAGTGTGGAAACAAGCTCTGCACTCTAGAGAGAAAAGAGAGAGAGAGAGAGACAGAGTTAGAGTGTCTCAACATTTAAATGACTAGTTTTGTTCATACTTGTTAAACATACAGCGGCACCTTGGCATATGGATTTAATTCGTCCTGGAGGCGTAATTTCGTATTGTGAAACACATTGTCCCAATAATCCGTTCCAGCCACCCAAAATATTACCGATATTAGCAATTTCCAACAATATAATCATATTTTTGCATATAAAAACAATCAAAACATTTGGAAAAGACATGAAATAAATAGACATTAACGCCAATTAACCTTCCTCTCGGCTGCTTTAAAACAAACTGAAAGCGGCTCCCTTTTCCTCTTGCTCCCGTCCCCTGCTAACATTCCTGGGACCCACGGTGTTCGGTCTTCTTTAAGACTTGCATGAAATGCAAAAAAAAAAAAAAGTAAACACGCTTGGCTTGGCTTTCCACTGACGCAAACAAGTTCTGAGTGGCTCCCGGGCGTACGCGCAACCTAGCCTCTCACATGCCGAGGCAAATCTCTTGCAAATTTTCAGTTATTTTGAACTGGGAAAAATTCTTAAGGCAGGGCGTTCGAATGCCGAAGTACTGCTGTTACTGGCTTCGCACTTAAATTCAGTGCATAATGCTGATTTATTAGTTATATACATACGCAAATTTCAGAAGCAAAACACATCAGAATAAAAAGGGAGCTCAGTGGTTAAGATGTTGAACTACTGACTAGAAGGTCCTGAGTTCAAACCACAGCACCACCAGGCCATTGAACGATGCCCTACACCATCGACTGCTCAGATGTGTAATGAAATAAATGGAAATCACTCTGGATAAGGGTGTCTGCTGGAAATATAAATAATATAATATAATCTGTCTTTCTGTATAAAGGGGGATTCTGCTCTCTAAACTGGTTTTAGCCAAATTATATTTTGTGTGATGACTGCGTGTTCCTCAATGTGCCGTCCTGTGGAGGTGGATAAGCTAAAAACATCAACTGTAGGCCATCAAATTATAAGCAAATGTACAAAAAAAATATATATATATTTTACAGACTCTGTTGCCTTGTTGTTTGATCTAAAAACTAAACCAGAATCAAAACACACTTCCTTTGAGAGAACTTCTGCTTTCGCAATCCTAAATACAAAACCAACAAAAAAGGGCTTCTATACACAGCATTATTTCCTCTAATGCCTTGTGCGCTGTATTTATGACAACCGAAAGACTATTTCTGGCAATGTTGTCATTATGATTGCACACATTCGTTTGTGGAATGGAGGAAGGGTTACCAGAACTGTAAGGCATAAAGGCACATACTAATTGTGTACTGTTTATATGCCAATTCCAGCTGCTCTTCAGACCAGGCCTACTGTGTTAGAGACTGTGGCACGGCAGACCCTCACCCTCACAATCACGCGTCTGGCTCTCGGGTACCAAACCCAGAATCCTGTCATAATTAAGAGGCACTAGACGGACTCAAGCGTGTGCACAAGTTATCGCGCTACACACAAGTCATATTCCAGCGGGTGAAAGTGAAAATCAGCGTCTTTCACTTTTCAGTGAGTTTTTTGTCACTGTCCTGACCCGCATATATGTACTAGTCAGCAATTCAAAGATGTCATCATTTGGACTTTTAAAGCAATTGGCAGCATGACATATTAACAAACGTATCCATCTTTATGTTAAACTGTTTATGCCTGCAGATGAAAGCATGCTGTGGTAAACCCAGCATCCAGAGGCAGCCCTCAATTTACAGGTTTAAAGGGTCTCCATTTTCTGAAGACACGCCGGCTCACTGGGCAACGGTCCTGGTTCCTTTCTATTAAACATCTCTGAAACAGTCATCCGAGTGGTGCAGAGGAAACGAGCTCGCTCATCTGGAGGTCACAAGGTCACTCAGTGCGAAAGCATTAATATCACATGGCACCCTATGGAGTGTGAGCAAGCTTAACTTGACTTAAATTAGTTTGAAAAAAACAAAAAAACAAACTAGAATACAGGAAACAGTACCATGAGTGATTACTATTGCACAGTACATCAACAGGACGTGATCAATGAGAAATAGTAGAAGCCCTTAATAAGGATCAGCATGGCTGTTGAGTGGCTATCATCCCCAAGAGGAAGCCATATGAACACTGTGAACGCTCGTCCTTCCCCACAGAACAAGGGATCAGCACGCACTCTAAGCACTGTATCCCGGGAGCGCACTGCCTCATGCACACAATGGGACAAGCAATATGTTTATCAACATGTTTTTTATATATATATATATATACACGACATTGACTAGATCCTGAAACTGAGTACACTTACAGTCGACAACACTAGGCAGTACTGTAGAATGGCGGTTCTGTTACTAACTCAGAAAGGACAGGAACAACCAGCGGACAAGTGTAATGTAAATGAAAGCATGCTAAAGTAATTTGACCTTTCATGGAAAAATATGTGACGGCACAGTCACACACTTTGCAATCAATACTTGGCTAGGAAATGAGTGTAAACAAGGAAAACCCCAACTAATTTCAAACTAGTCCTCCACTTAGAATCACAGTTTCACTTAAAAAAAAAAAAAACATGACATTCTGTCCTTATCTCCTTCATAAGAGATATACGTTTATCTGAAGTTCATGAGGACCGTAGGAACTGAATCTACCCAGAAGGCATTGAGTTACGACACAATTTGAGAAAAAGAAAAAAATGGTGAAAAATAGAGATGCCTTTGTTTATTCAAATCATTCGATTTACTTCACATGACAGTTGAAACTCCCACTTTCTTAGATCTTTCTGTTTAGTGCCAGGCGCAGTTTGTGTTTAGTTGGCACATTGTGTATAGAGATGTGATGTCACTGGGGTTAGTGTGAGGGTCACCTTGGCAGCGTGTGCAGATGTCTGTTTGGAAAGGGAAGAGCACGTCCTTTCCACGACAGAACTCACAGATGAAGCCTCTGGCCTGGCACAGCTAGAGAGAGAGAGAGAGAGAGAGAATGTAGTTCATAAAAGTGCTTAGCACGAGCACATGTTCAAGGCAAAATATCCAAAACACGATTTTACCTTCATGATTAGTTTATGCAAAGGTGAGTCAAAAATGATCCAGTTACATGACTGCTCCCCAGTCACTGCTGTGCAGGTGTGAATGTGTTACATCAGTTCATTTCTAACTGCAGTGCGAGCGAACACTTGTGACTTGCACGGAAAAAAAAAAAAGCAGAGTGCAGTGATTCGCGATGAATTTTTTTGTGGTCTAAAAAATGTATCTGGTGCCGAAACAACTCACAGAAAAACATAAAGAGAAGCGTTTGGATATCTGCAAACAAAACTTGGAGAGATACTCTAATAAGGAAGGTGAGAGTTTCTTAAAGAGAATCGTTACTGGTGACGAGACACGGATTCATCACTACGAGTCTCACAGTAAACGGCAGAGTGCGAAACGGAAACATCCTCAATCACAGACCGAGAAAAAGTTCAAACATCAGCTGGAAAATTCATCAACGTTTACAGTTTTCTGGGATTCTCAAGGGCCAGATCGTAAAAAGGTTCGACAATCAACAGCACCGTTACAGTGAGACGCTTATTGAAGAGCTGAAAATGTATATTAAACGCAGAGGGCTGATATCCGAGGGCGTCGTGATCTCACGTCCGCACGTCTGCCCTCACTGTCGAGGTGTTAAAGCGTGTTAAAGCGTCCTCACTATAGTCCTGACCTCGCTCCATCAGACTTTCACCTGTTTGGTCCCATGAAAGCAGCCGTATGAGGACGAAGATTCACTTCTGATTAAGAATACGAAAGCTTGAAAGATGGACAAAGTGTGTTGAAAAGCAGGGAGACGATGTCCAAAAATGAAGTTTTTGTTTTTTCTAGAAGTTAATTAAAATAAATTGTATAATCAGCGTACTGATAATTTTTGTCTCACTCTCGTATTTATTGAACAATATTAGACTGCCATCGGGACAGGAAGTCCTTATTAACACCCACACTAGTGACGAGTGGTATAAAGAACTGAGAACGTGGATAAAGAGCAACTTTAAAACTTGGTTTTGAAACCAAGCCATGTTTATCTTGTTCCTTATTTTCTACATTTATGTTCTCAGTATACTTCCTGGTTTTTATCCATGTGTGTTTATATGAATATGAATGAAACTTCGTTTTTATACTGTCTGACTGTGTATTACCTCCCCACCGGGCTGTGTACACACACTTGAATCTTGTCTCAGCCCACCACATGTCACAACTGAGTTTATACCGTCAACTAGTTAGGAAATTTCCTTCTCGAGCGTGTTACACACCAGACACGCCTCCACGTGGTTTGTCGCAGATCGCATCACTGCCTTTGCTGTGGGAAGAAGTTGACCCCTTTTGATCTTAATGAGGTCGTCCATGGCGAAAAGGTGGAGCTCTTCGGTCAGGTGGGATGGAAGCTCCTGGAACTCGGCCAGGACCCTGCAGGTGTAAAGACGGACGAGGGTCACATGCGAGTCAGACACAGAGGGACGTCCTCGCTTTATTTAAGGCTGTTCTAGAAATCATCAATCTGCAGCAAGATACAGACTCGACATGAGAGACGAGGAAACAAACCAAAACAAAAACAACAGAAATAGAAAGCAAAGAAAGGAAAACAATGACCAGGAACTAGGGCAGACTATCACAAACGGTTAAAGAATTGGAACAGGAAACTGAAAACACACCCAAAATGTTTTGACAGCAGCATGGGGGACAAGGCCAGGGACACAGAATTAAGACTGGAATAAACATAAAAAAGCAGCAGAGCTGGATGGGTGACAATGACACGACACTATATCAGGAAGAGTAACATCATCTGAGCCTGGAGAAGAGACGGAGCCAGTCCAGACGTATTACTAAACCCTACACCGCTGGGGCAAAAAGGGAAAATCACACCTTGACATTTTGTCCTTATCACCATTATAAGAGGTATTCTTTCCTCTTATCCGAAATTTAGTTACATTACATGAGAGTGGGAACAGAATCTACCCAGCAGGCACTGAGTCACGACACATTATAAAAAATAGTTATTGAAGAAAGTTAAGAATGTCATTGTTCAAACAAATAATCTGATTCAGTTTGAAAACCACGACTTCTACGTGAGACAGTCGAAATTCCCTTATTGTTAGATCTTTCCGTTTAGTGCCAGGTGTGAAAAAAGGGAATCTGTTTAAATATACAGCTTTTAACAGCTCCAATGGAAGCCTAATCTCGGCAGATCTCTGAGTGCAAGTTTTATGTGGTGCAAAAGCCAGAGTTGGGTCAATGTGCAACTGTTTACGCTGCTCTACAAATCGGAGCCAACATGCAAGCAAAAAAAAAAAGCTTAAACATTGCATCTGGAAATACACTAGACTCTGCAGTATATGGACCGTTCTACAAAAGAGAGCTGATAACCAAGATCAGGCAAAGCCATGAGACACGAAATTGTGTGTTTTCTGAGAGGACGTAATGCCCTAACCAAACGATCAGAAGCTGAGCAGCTCAACACTGACTTTTTGTTAGTGACACAAATTTTCAGGTAACCCAGGATAGACTCCGACATGGTGGCTTAGTGGTTCCAAGGTTGAAGGGTTCAATTCCTGCCTCTGTGTGCGAGGAGTTTGAATGTTCTCCCTGTGCTTGTGGTTTTCCACCCACAGTCCAAAGACATGCCAATTAGCTTAATCGGTGTTCCCTAATTGTGTGTACTGTGTGTATGTGATGGACTGGCACCCTGTCCTGGGTGTACCCCGCCTCATGCCCCTAGTCTCCTGGGAGAGGCTCTACAGGATTAAGCGGTAATGACGATGAGTGAGTAATGATTAACTCGTTTCTGTGAATGTTTTTTTTTTTCATCTTTAATCAAATGGACATTACCCTTCAGATAGTCTGCATGTCCTTAAAAGCTTCTTAATTGAGATCAGCTGCTCCTGGACCTCCTGTAAGAGAAGAATGCAAGCATGAAACAGAAGAAGAATGCTTAGAGCGTTATTAAATACTGGTGTGATGTGCCTGTTAACAGGAACAAATAAATAAAAAAAATGGTGAAATGTCTTGTCATGAAATTTCCTGTCACAAATAAAAATATATAGCCAAAGCAGACAGGTTTTCAAATATTGCATCTTTATGTTATCTGCCATCATGTTTTGACCAGGATGTCAGGCCACTAAAACATCTATGGTTGTGGCTGAGTCTATGTAAAAACTGTGTCGGATACAAGTGGAATATACAAAGAGGATTTCCAGGACAAAAACAGAATCACACACACAAAAACAATCACAAACCGGATCAAAACTCCAAAAGAACAAACCCAGACGGGAAAAAAATTAAATGAAGATTCAGTTATTTGTCACATGTACCTTACAGCACAATGAATACATTTTTTTTATATATTCCAATTAGGGAACCGGGCCGGCCAGGATACAGCACCCCTGAAGCAGAAAATACTTGCTCAGGAGCTAAACAGTAGCACCTTTGGCGGTGCAGGGACTTAACCCACAACCTTCCCCGCACTGCTCAGCTGCGATGGCCGAGTGGTTAAGGCGTTGGACTTGAAATCCAATGGGGTTTCCCCGCGCAGGTTCGAACCCTGCTCGCAGCGACAGTGGAGTTTTAGGTTCAATCCTTTACCCCTGCTAAAAGTAGGGCTCTGGTTCAAATCCCACTTCTGACAGAGCATTTTTATAGGCTTAGTGGTGGATAAAAAAAAAAAAAAAAAGTTATGTCAGAAATGGCATTTAAAACCACACCACCATTCTGAGACCAGAACCCTCCTCGAGACTAGTGCCTTAACCTACTTGATGGATGAAATTTTCTCTAATCGCTGCGAGCAGGGTTCGAACCTGCGCAGGAAAACCCCATTGGATTTCAAGTCCAACGCCTTAACCACTCGGCCATCGCAGCCGCCGTGATCTAAGCGTGGTAGGGCCAAAATACAGAATACATGAAAGGTTAGTGTCTTTAATTATGTGGTGTGTTTGTACAAATATTTGTACCGGGGTGCACTCTGGGGACATATACGCATCTGAGATTGAGGATTATGGGACATACAGGAGAACGAAGGTCATCTGAGGTGGCACAGTAACTACTCCCCGTACTTACGTATTTGTTGTGTATCTGTACTTGACTTGAGTATTTTCTGTATGTTCTACTCATTTTATTCTTTTGATAAAAAACCTGTAGTTTTGCTCACAAATTTTAAATAGAGATCACACAAATTGATCTCTGAATACAACCTTTGATGAGCAGTATTTGTACTACATCACAACTAATAAAAACATATTCTTTATGCCTTTATTTGCCTTCTTTATACATATACTGTTTTTCCCTTTACATTTGTTTGGGTGTTTTTATTAGTTAAAGATCCATTAGAATGACTTGTGAGTGTTTCATTTGGATTTGGTTATGTGAAATTTCAAAGGAGAAAGAACTTACCCTGAATTTCTGCAGTTCCTTGGCCTGGGAGTACAGGTTCTTGGCTACATTGTTGACCTTAAACAGTGGCTTTTCCCAAATGGACTCCAACAGCTGCTTGGAAAACTGGCACACTGGGTATCGTCCAAAATCCCAGTGGTTCAAGACACGCGCTGGGATTATGGCTTCGCCACCCCCATGGCAACCATCGCAAAAGTACTTGCCCAGGTAGTCACAGTATCGCAAGCGCTTCATGTATCCTAGAGGATAAATGTCACCATGGAACATGAACACATATGAGACAAACCTGTCAACAGCCTATTAAGTACTATTTTTAAAAAAATATTCGAAATGCATGACATTTCTCAATGGAAATGTCCTTTCATTGAAATGATTCATTTATTGTTTTTTTTTTTTTTTTCCTTTTTGAGTGACATCAATTTTGGTTAATATTTTACATGTTGCACATAAAGAACAGATTTTGTAATTGTGCACAAATAATGTGTCATGCTGTTGTTATCTATCATAAGCTTAATTAAGCTACAACAAACCATGCCTGAGCCACATACAGTGAGAACTAGTGCATCTGATGATTAGCAGGCTTCTGACTCATTAGTGAGACTCATAGGACTGGATGCAGTATGGCAGTCCAGCAACCAGGTTTATGGATGTTGCCAGTTGTGGTTGGCACAAGCCATGCTTCCAGACATGCTATCAACCGTTAGCATACTGACCTCAGACACAAAAAGCTTGAGCACCTGGGTGTGGCGAAGTTTACTGTATGTTTTGCTGGCTCAGCACCAAAATACTGGATGCTGGTGACTATGCAACAGAGGTGTACCGTTCCTTTATTGGTGGCCCAAGTAGATCCAGTTCCAGCAGACAGACGCATAGTTCTGATAGTCAGATCAATTTGCTCTACTTCAAGTTCTCCTCATTTCAGAAGAGGAAGGTAAGTGCTCATATTTCATTAAAGATCGCTGTCACCATGCAAATTTGTCAGACGGTGAATATGTTCTGAGTCACAGTTTGTGCACATTATGCTGCTCTGTGTCAGGGTGAGTCCCCAGTACCTTAACACACCATGTGATTAACTGCAGTGAAGCCAGGCTCGTGCCACCCCGGTGTGTGTCTGGTATGAGCACACTTGCCACACTTTCAGTTTACGTTGCCTGCAGTGGGTATTTCCAGCTAATCCCTGGACTGGCAAAATTCAGGAAGTGAGTTTAACCTAGAGCTCAACCTAAAATGTCACAGAAAGAGCATGCATCCCCGTCTCAGTGAGCCCAGCATGAGCGCCAACCTTCACTCAGGTACAAAGCATCCGCTTAAAAAAGCAAAGTTTGAAATGACGTTCAGTAACTTTTATTACAGACTACTATTACTACAATGATCCATCTTTATTATCTACATCATCTAAATGTAGGATCTGTATCAAAAGTGTAAGTAAGCTACATCAGATGAAACAGGAATCTTACCTCCAGCTTAATATATCAGAAACTAAAGATATGCTCATTGATTCCAGGAGGAAAACTCACACAAACCAAAGCCACTTTGATTCAAAGTCGGACCACTAAATGTTCTACAGTTTTATAAAAACCTTGGAACAATTATTGAAAAAACTCAGTTTTTAGTCCCAAGGTGCAGAACAAAGCGATTTAAGAACAGTGTAGTTCCTACTGTCTTACCGTTGTTGAATAACATGTAGGGGTAATATCTCTTTTTAGCTATTTAGGTATTTAATTATTTATCCATTTATTTATTCGTTTATTTGATATAATTGAGATTTTTTTATAATTAGATTTATGATATGATACCTGAGTGGTGGAGGCTTGAGCACGTGTATCATGTTATTGCTATTTTGTTGTGTTGTAATTTGCTTTTTTGTGAAACGTTTTTAAAACTGAACGACAGAAATTCATGGCACTACTATCATTTTACTGCAAAACAAATTAACCTGCAGGTATGAATAAAGTAACCGAACCTGATCTAACTTAACCTGACCTAACCTAAATCATTTTTGCTCTTTGAATAATTTTTTTTTGCTTAACTTTTTTTTCTTCTCTTTTGCCATTATGTTCAAAAGTGATCTATTTATCTCATCATTTATCGAACATAAGAGCAATGCAGTACAACCAGAACAGACTCACGTGGTTCGATTTCTGTTCCACAGCCGGCGCAAAGAAACTGCTGAGAGGCAACGACGTCACTGCGCCTGGACAAGAAGGTAAAAGTCAACCAACAATCAACCAAAAAGTCACTCAAATCTAAACAGCCTAACAACTAACTGAAGAAATAAAAAATTTATAAAAAACTGGATCTAATTCTTTACATATAACAATATTCACAATAACTATCTCCTACTGTATAGTAATTTGTGGCATAATTAGTAATTCATTTGTTATTTTTGGAAATCTTTTATGTTCACAGGAAAAAAAAAAAGATCTCCTGAAATGCTAGGAGTTATATTTACTTAGTTAATTATTTAATCACAGTGTTTTTTATTGTAAGAGTGTACCAATTTAAAAACACAATCTTGTAGTGAGTAAGCTATTACAAGGAAACAAACGCCGCCTAAACAATGCAGTGATCTACGATAAAGCTGAATCCTAGCTATTTTTTCTTCCCTTTGTGAAGTTTATTATATGAACTTTATTTTTAACTTTATTCCCAAGGACAGTCGCAGTACGCAGTTTAACTGCACATCGTACTACTGTGTATGTATACGTGTACCGTATGTGACGAATAAAAAATTTAACCCCAATATCATCATTATTTTATGTATGAAAAATACTGTAATATTAGATTGTAATATGCACACAAGGTAATATTATATAAGAACTCAGGTGTAGATGCAGAGATTTATGAAGCACCTCTGTGTCGGATTCACACTCTGTATTATCTGAAATTCGGGTGGAGACCATATCAGCGTCCCCCTCATTCGGCTTTTCTGGCGGATCTCGTCACTCAAGCTGGCTTCGCCTCCTGACGCCATGGAGACGGTAACCACGGGAAACTGCAAGCAAAATACAGCTGTTTGTCAGCAAACCGGCCTTTAATGGTCTCTGAGCAGTGCTGAAATGTATGTTTAATGTATTTGTTATAAAGCAACTACTAATTTATAAGTGATTAAGGTGAAAATCCTGTTATTTGTTGCATAACATTCATTCCTATTGAAGACATCTAGCCTGGTCTGGGCCTGGTTAGTTATGATAAAGCACATAATGTCATTAAGAGGAACCTGCATAGTGAACACGACTCTAGTTATATGAAAAATCTAGCTTCAAAACATGACTTTGTGTGAACAAGACAATAAGTGTGATTTCAATTAAATGACCTCTCACACGGGTAAACAACAGATTTGATTGCACTCCATAAATACTTTCATAATGAACACAAAAGAACACATATAAACAGGATGCAGGTGTGGTTGCTCTGAATTCCGCCGTACTTTAATGCTGTACAGGAAATTATTAAACTAAGTGAACGGAATAGAATAGAATTCATATGAAACGAACACTAATGTACTTTTTATATAATGTACTTAAAATCAGGAATAACCAAAAAGAACTGAAATGTTGATGGACAGTCTGTGTGTACGTGTGTGTCTGTGTTGACTTTCTCACTTCCCCCAGGAGCTCTTCTGAGGAAATCCACCACCACCTCCCGAGGTCCATCAGCAAGTTCTGTGCGAGAATTTCCGCTGAATATCTGACACACACACACACACACACACACACACACACACACACACACACACACCACACACACACCTGAGTATCTAAACGGAAACGAAGTTTACATATATAAATAAGTTTATCGGGATTTCATAGGTACCTGTGGACTGATGTCTTCGAACTTCTGTTTGAAGAAAGTCTTTGGTCACAGAATTCTGACCAGAAAAACATAAAGAAATGTTAAAAAAATATGTGATATTTTAAAATGACGTGTGTAATTAAGTGTGTAATTGTAATTTTGTAAAAATGTGTGTTTAAAATGTTAACGACAAAAAGAATTCACAGGTTTCATCATGCATTTATTGTGAAATGTGTGAATATGACCGAGTTTATAGTGAAGTTGATAACAAAGTGCATAAAATTTGAATGTAATCAAAGGGTCAAGGTTACAATGAGGTTATGAGTTTTCAGTGACGTTTACAGTGATGATAACTGTGAGCTCCACTGATTTCATTTCCTTTATTGAACCGGCTAAAAGACCTGGCCGAGACAGCAGCAAAAACACTGCAGTACACTACGGCAGACCAACAATACGCAACAACACAGTAAAAAAAATACACACGTTTAAATAAATACATAAATAAAAACCAAGGTGATAAAACTGAAATAAATCTAAGAACGTTAAGGAACAGATTATACTAATATAAAGCAAACCACCAATGTTTGAATTAAAACTACAGTAAAATACGATAATCATCGAATCAATGAATTCCCCTAAATTCTTCAAGCAACTTCCCCAAAAATAACATTTACATTTATATTTTTAAATTTATATTTAAATTTTCCGGAGAAATTCTGACCACACATTAACATTTGAATGCATAGTAAAGATTCTAGTAACTCTGTAATTTATGAATTTATACTTTTATAGCGGTTAGTGTCAAGCTTTTACATCGACATTTATGAACATTCACGAACTTCATTCAAGTACAAATAACATAAAAATGTACTTATCAAACGTATCTAATCATGCGCATCATACCCCTACATTTGGTACAACACTTTGCTTCACCTTCGTAGCCACTGTCAGTTGAGGAAAAGGAGTCTGAATGTTTTTGGGACAAAGTCCACTTTGCCGCCTCTAGAACCTCCAGCACCATGTCCACCACTACAAAGTGAGCATTCTCCTGCACACACAAACACACGTTAGTTGGATCAAAGCCACACAAACCAGAACCCGTCCTCTTCACACACCTTACCAGGTCGAGGTCCACACTGTTCCTGTACAAGTCTCCGGGGGCCTGCTCTTCGTGCTCGGTACCTTCAACATCAAATCAGAGAACGTGTTAAAAGGTCTGGACGTGTGCTTGCTCTTTATTTACATCCTTATGTTTACCCACAACTCATTTACTTTACAGTGCCGCAATATAAAAGAAAGCTTATTATTAATATAAAAATTGAATTGTGTCTTAATATAAGCCAGTGCTCACCCGAGTCTGCGTAGCTTACGATGCCTTCTGTCAGCTGTGAGGCTGCAGAGTTTAGAAGATCACTCTCTTCACATGAAGTAGATTGGGACGCTGAAGATTCACATGAGATTGTTCTTTGCTTGTCAGGACTGTTTTCGTCCTCGACAGCTGCCGGAGCACAGTGCGCGTCCAGAAGCACACCTGGAGAGACCTTATCCACTGAAGCAGTAGGAATTGTTTGTTCTACCTGTAAAATGTTCTGGAGCATTTTGGAAACAGAATATCCGTGCCCCTTTTGAAAGTTGTCATCCGAGTGTTCATGGGAAACTCTATTATGTGAAGCTATTGAAGGCTTTTTTATTCTCATCTCTTTACGGCGGGATATGACGGGACTGCTCCTGGGTAGATAGTACCAAGCCTTATCTTCAGTCTCTCTGGAAATGTAGTCCTGTCCTTTGGGGATGTTTCCAGATAGAGGTTGAAGGGTCGTCTTTTTTCCCTGGTCACCTTCCACGATTTGATTTTTTACTCGCATCAAGAAATCACCAGAACCACAGCCATTAGACTCAGGTAAAGAGACTGAAAGACTCATTCTGAATAAATGAAAAGAAATAGAGAACACTGTAAGGAGAAAAAGTGACAGAAGAGCTTCTTGTGTAACCATAGGAGTCCTGGAGCAATTGAAGCTGAAAATAAAATGACAGTTTTACACAAAATTAAAATAGATATACAGAGGAACCTTGGATTACGAGCATAATTCGTTCCGGGAGTGGGCTCGTATTCCAAAATACTCATAAATCAAATCAGATTTTCCCATAAGAAATAATGAAAAGTCAAATTACTCGTTCCACAGCACAAAAAAAATAAATACATAAAAATAATTAATACAATCTATAATGTGAAAATAAAACAGATTAACCTGCACTTTACCTTTAAAAAAAGTAAAAATAAATCACGACAGATAATTGTTTCCGTTTGTGCGCGCGTGTGTGTGTGTGTGCGTGTGTGTGGAATTAGTCCCTTCCCTCGCCTCGTTTTACACAGTAACACTCCTCCTCCCTCTTCCCACGTCGCATTTTAAGTTTCACAACAAACACACACAATGGAAGCACTATTTTAACGGAAAAAAATAAATCTCTCTAATGACACTGGCATGAGCGCATACTAAAGAAATCACTGCTGTAAAGTAAAAAAATTGCGACAGAGCGGAGTTTCTGTGTGCGTGAGTGAAGCCGGGGAGGGGATGAAAAGCGTGTGTGTCGGTGTTGAATGTAAAAACTACCAGGTATTACAAAACCCATAACATGGAACACCCACAGCAAAACTCACAGTGTTGTAAAAAGCCATCGCCTTGCTTCTTTCGGTCATGTGATCAGCGAAGCAAAACTACCACTGGACAGCTGCTATGAGTTAACTAAATGTGTTCAGTGGATTTATGGGGAATGTTGAAGCCAAGAGAAAAGGATGTTGACACTGTTACTGCCACTACAAGCATGTGTCTGCCACTACAAGCATGTGTCGCTTAATGTCGTGATGCATTCTGTGAAATAGAACATTATGTGATGTGGATATTGTGAGAACATTGTGGGATACTTCTGTTTCACTTACAAATTGATACTTCTCTTTTTTTCTCCTCTTGATCCTGATATCACAAGCACTGCTTTGGTGCGGTTGGTGCACAGCGGAATTATTTTCAAAAGAAAATGAAGAACATTATAACTCCATTAACTCATGAACTTTGTGTAGAAGATACATGAGATACATATGTTTATAATAGTCCCATTATATGTTTGCTACGTCTGGTTACATTCGCTCCATTGGGATTTCTGTACTATGGTATACCCATACGGGACCAGGCACATATGTGCACGAACGGACATTACACAGCGCATACCTGTACTAAGATAGGAAGCTGTCTTTCGCTGCTGAAGTGAATCTAAAGCTGGTAAAGGAGGAGGGTTGGGATGCTCTAAACTGAAGCATTTGTGTTGATTATAAAAGTAAAAAAAACTCACTTAAAACAAACCTCAACACTTTTTTTCTGCTGCCACTACTTTCTGTTTGATCAACAACTCGAAACACAATCAGAACAGCAGTTTGCTATATTTTTGCTATAAAACCCAAACAACATAGAGTTGAACCTCGGATTGCGAGTAACGTGGTTTACGAGTATTCCGCAAACCGAGCAAAAGATTTTTTATAATTTTTTATTCGGAAACCGAGCAAGTATTAGTTTACAAGCGCCGAGTATCATGCTTCACACATGAGACTTATTTTGACACCGAGCGTCACTCTCTCACCTTGTGTGTGTGTCCGTTTGTTGTGAAACTTAAGTGATTCCTTTAGTATGCGCTCGTGCTAGTCTCGCTTTTTTTCCGTTAAAACAGTGTTTCTGCTGTGTTTATGCCCTTGTTGTGAAACTTTAGTGAGTCTGTTAATATGCGCTCATGCCAGTCTCAGAGAGATTTCTTTTTTTAATGTTAAAACGATGTTTCCGTTGTGTGTTGGAGGTGGGGAGAGGAAGGAGGAGTGTTACTGTGTAAAACGAGGCGAGGGAAGGGGCTAATTCCACACACACACACACACACACACACACACACACACACACACACACACACACACGGCACCTGCGCATGGAAACACTTATCTGTCAGGATTTATTTGTACTTTTTTTTAAAGGTAAAGTGCAGATTAATTTGTTTTATTTTCATTTTATAGATTGTTTTAATTATTATTATGTATTTATTTTTTGGGGCTGTGGAACGAATACTTTGAGTTTTCATTGTTTCTTATGGGAAATGATGATTTGGTTTACAAGTGTTTTGGAAAATGAGCCCACTTCCGGAACGAATTATGCTTGTAATCCAAGGTTCCACTGTATTACTGATATTAAGTTACATATGTAAATGATCAAAAACCCAACTGCAGGCCAATTTATCCCTTGTGGCAGAACTATTGGATATGGAGTTAAAGCGTTTTTTAAAAAGATCACATGCACTTATCTCATTTTGCTGTCAAACTGTTTAGCTGTAAGTGGACAATGTGGTGTAATTCACTGCCAGTGTGTGTGTGTGCTTTTAAGCCCTTTTGTGACTGAAATGTGAGCTGCCATATCACAAAAAAAAAGGAGTCAGAGACTCTGGACGCAGATCATTCTAATAGACACTGCTGATCAGACAGTGGACACTCGACTTGTTAATGTCGGAAAGCCCAAGTCATGTCATTCTCGTCCCTGTGTCCCACTGACCGTGGTCACATTTAATCACTGATTTTATCACTGCTCTTCCTCATCACAGTCTGATTTCATCACAGCTCTTCAGACAAACTAGAGTTTTCAGGGACCAATGAAGCCTAAAAACATAAAACCAGGGGCTCTAATTCTCAACACACCCAGTATTTAAGGGAACTCTACTTATTGTGAACAAAGAGCTCAACTCTGGTCACTCATTTTGTTTTTGCCTGCTCTGGTTTGTGTGTTTGCACAAATTCCGACACTGCCTTTGTTTTTTAGATATCGGTCTTGGTTGCAACTTTCTACAAAGCTCACCACAGTATAGCTGCGCCTGTGATAAACACATTAAAGCTTAAACAGATGCTCTCTATAATCTAAGACTGATCAATGGATTTAAGGTAAAAGCCTAAAAAAAGTATAATATAAAATGCTACTACTACTACTAAAAATAAAAATATTAATAATAATAACAAAAATTGTAAGCATTTTCAACCATATTATTATTTAAATATTTATACCACTCGATTCGTACCCTTCACCTCCTGGATTATTTATAATCTATTCACTGGTTGTTACTAGAACCTGGGGTATATGCGGTTGAAATTGTTCTGAAATAAAGGCCATAATTACTTAATAATACATATAGAAATTTTGTAATTCATGTACCAGAAGCCTAGATAACAATCCTTAATGTGATTACAGTCAAATGAAACCCTGATTTATGGTTAAGCAATATGTTTGAGGAAACCAAGTGATGATGAAAGAAAGAAAGAAAGACAAGAAGTGTATGCTGAGTGTGACATAATCGACAGGAAGACAGGCCAGGACATGCAAAATCTCCAGTGTTGCATAAACTCTCATTTCTCTACGCGTACACCTGCATCCCTGTTCCTTCCTTTTTTTGTTACAAATTTTTGCTGTTTAATTACACTGAAGCTACAGAATGAAATTATGCAAAGACTTTAAATAAACACTGTACGTATTAATATTGTTTACATATTTAATACAGTGTATATGTAGTAATAGTGAGGTGTTGGCTAATCTTTCTATACATTAATATACTAAATACCCCCAACACATGGCACCATTCTGAACTCCTCAAAGTGTCGACTAGCAACAGCCTCTCGCTGATCCTAGGAAAGCTGGACATGACATGTTAGAGTGCATGAACACCCGGAGAGTCCCGTGCAAACAAAAAACTCGTTTTTAACCAGGGAGTTTGTGAGGAAGCAACTCCAAACTCCAAACTGGCACACTGTGATCCAAGTAAAATTTATACTTAAAAATGACGAGATTTACACAACCATCAATATTAATCAAATGAATAGGCACCCTTCTCAAGAATTATGTATGAACAGATCGGGTATATTATATTAAAGTGTATTATATTATATTATATGTTACATTATTGTATCGACAGAATTTCTAAATAAATATACATCAGTGTCCATGTGTAAAATGATGCAGGGACACGGTACACTTAGTAAGAATCTTTCTCTCGTCTCATGCCGTACGCAAGCATTATAAATATGTGATATAGTGATCATGCAGATTTTATAGACTCATAACCAGCCAAAAAAATTGACACTGGTCCTAACTCACGCTTTTGGGCCTCAGCTTCCTGTTTGATGCTGACAACAACAGCTCTTATGGTGTTACACGAGTGAGTCATATCACTGCTATAACACAGTTCCACCGTAGGCTCTCTGTAACAAGAGGACACTTCCATTTATAAGGTGAGAAAATACATGCTACTAAATGGAAATGTCCAGCAAATTGACAAAGGTTTGTAGACACCTGACCATCACACAGTGTGTGTGTGTGTGTGTGTGTGTGTGTGTGTGTGTGTGCTTCAACATGTTTTAACCTCAACCACACTAAACCATCAGCTTTGGGATGAACTGGAGCGTCCTCCACATCCTGAAATCAGCGCCTGAGTTCACTAGTTATCCTGTAGAGTATTTCAATGAATGGAAATACACACACACACACACACACACACACACACACACACACACACACACACATATATATATACAAGCTCCATTATTCGAGAAAATGGAATAAACCATATTCAACCATGATATACTGTATGTGTGTGATGTTCAGGTGTGCACAAACATACTTCACCAATATATGATACTGTACATTAAATACAGCTCACTTCATGTGGAACCTTGGATTACGAACATAATTCGTTCCGGAAGCGGGCTCATATTTCAAAACACTCAGATGAAAACTCAGATTATTCATTCCACAGCCGAAAAAAAAATACATAAAAAATAATTAACACAAAATATAAAGTAAAAATAAAACAAATTAACCTGCACTTTACCTTTAAAAAAGTAAAAAATAAATCCCAAACAGAGAAAAATGGATCTTTAACCTCTCTAATGAGACTTGCTTTTGCTTTACACGCGCACGCGCACACACACACGTTATAGTAAAGTGCATGAAAGGACGACTTTTACACACACACATGGTAAACAGTACACACGTGCACGGATGTTGATTATGATAGTGAGAGACGAGCACTAAGTCCCAGCAGGGGAGACGATTACCCACAATTCATCGTCAAGAGAGAGAAAAACCATTGGCTCAGTTGTGATCACGTGACGCTCGGCATCAAGAAGCGCATGAGGGACACATGATACTCGGCACTCGTAAACCAAGACTTTGACTCGTTTTTCAAGTCAAAACTTTAGTTAAAAATCTTTGCCCGTCTTGCGGAACACTCACAAACCTTGTTACTCACAATCCGAGGTTCCACTGTATTTGCATTGGGATTTTCATGACATGAATGAATGAATGAATGAAACCTATTAGACCAGGAAACAGCTGATGTAGTAATATATCTTAATCTTAAATAAACTTTAGGAAAGTAGGAAATTAATTTCATGCTGCAAGCATGAACTACTTTAAATATATATTTAAATCTCGTTAAAATCTTATTTAACCCACAGAGAGAGAGAGAGAGAGAGAGAGAGAGAGAGAGAGAGAGAGAAAAGCAACATAAATGGAGGAAAAACATAAAACTAAGATGCAAACACTTAACCGTAATCTTACCAGGTCAGGACTGTCAGGCAGAGACCAAGTGGTTAGCTGCGATAAATACTTGCACCCAAAACCAGAATTTCCTGAAAACTGTGAAACACGCAGTTGTGTGCTGCACTCAGTAATACATACCTCTCTCTCTCTCACACACACACACACACACGCATGCACACACACACACAAAACACACCCACCCATGCACTATGATATATATTTAGGTCCTGTTGTGGGCGCTGTTACCTTACATCTTAAACACTCCTAATTATTGTTTTTTATTTTTATTTTTTGTTGTAAGTTGTTTATTCAGTTGTTTTCAGTAAACCCTGGTCAGGGTGGCAGTGGATCTCTGGCCTGCTGGAGAAGCCCAGGGAATGAGAATGCCAGTGCACACATACTCACACTCATTCACAGTGAAGGGGTGATGTAGCGTAACCTGTCCTGGCACATATTTTTATTTTAGGGGTGGGGGACGGACTTGAGACAAACCCGTATGGAAACGCAGAGAATGTGAACAACAACTTCATTACACAAAGTCACCTGCGCTCAGGACTGGACCCAGGACACTGCAGACAGATGTGCAAAAGCATGTATGGGTCTGATATTTAGATTTCGTCTATGGAAAATGGAAAATGACGTAATGTTACTTCCGTTTGGAGAACGGCAAATGGAGAATAAACATGGAATTAAGAAGGACACCTGTGGATGTGTAAATATTGATCTGGGAAAATTTCCTGTTTTTTTTTCCTTTTAAATAAGTTATAGTTCCGCTATAACAGATGAGACTTTAGTGTCAGCACTCATCCAGTAAAATAAAGTGCTTTTTGGTTCAATATTACTTTTATCTTTAAGAAGAAATGACAAGGAGTTGAGACATGGCGTGACAGCAAATTATTGTGGTGTAAAAAAATTAAAATGCAACTGGGACGGTTACAGTAACTCAGATTATACAAGTCCAAAGCAAAAATACAAATAAAATAAGATAGCACTCAAGTCCTCTAACAAAGACAACTTCAAGCTGCAACTATTATTATTATCATTATTATTATCATTATTATTATTATTGATAATATGAGGATGACAAGTTATCTGGCAGCAACTTGCATCCATTCTCAGTTTCTCTAAAAAGATATAAAACTTTATCTAAAATAAACATAGACCTTAAAACACGTAACACACTGCAAGCGTACAACAAAACAAGCAATCCAAAGGGTTTCACCTGATCACGCGACGAATCGCATCGTGTTTCTCATTGCTGTAGCTCCATCTCAAAGCACGGCAGAGTCTCTGAGTGTGTAGTGTGAAAACCTTGTGGAAAAAATACTTCATCTTGTCATGTCATGACGCTGGTTTCACTTGCTGTGTTAAAAAAAGAGGAACCTGTGATAGCTTGCAGAAGTTTCAGTTCCAGTACGTAGGCTGCAATCTCAAGTGAGTAACTCATCTATAATAATAAATAAGACCATCGTCAGTGTGCTCATGGGGCCTGATGAAGAAATTAATCAATGAACACACACACAAAATATAAACTGTCTGAAAACATACATCTTAGATCATCTGAAATGTTAAAATCTAAATAAACACCTACAGTATATATGTGGTCAAAAGTTTGTGGACCCCTGACCATCACGTTCATATACTGTTACAACATGTAGATGCCTGGGGTGCAGTTGGCATTCCAGAGCTCAGGGCTTTTGCAGGACGCTCCAGGACTTCCACTCCACCCCTAACATGCCATGTCTTCATAGACCTAGTCTTGTGCACACTGTCATGTTGGAACAGGTTCAGGTGTATTAGTTCCAGTAAAGGGAAAGCTTTATGCTGTAGGATCCAAAAAAACACACTCAACATCTATCTTTGTGGCCAGGGTTTAGTAAAGAGCTACATATGGGTGTGATAGTCAGGTGTCCACATACTTTTGGGCACGGTGACCATTTTGCATATCCAAAACATAACCAGAAGAGACGGGAAGGGACCCTGTTCCAAAGTCAGCTTTTAGTGCTGTTCTTACCACGATCATGACTTCCTGTTGCACTTTCCCTTTTCATAATCTCACAGCGCCATCTTATGGACTACTTTGTTATTTTGGCTTGAGTAAAGTTTGTGAAAGGCCAAAACATCTGTGTGACTGTAGACTTTAATGCAGACAATTCTGATTAATTTCACGTCTCTAGAACTGAGTGTTCACACTGTAATTTTATAGAGATCAGATGGGATTTGACTCTGTTTAGACTGGCTGTGCAAGTCTGACACATTGTCGTTCTATCTTCATGGTGACAACGCAGGAGGCATAGTGCACCTTAGCACGTGTTGTGTGACTTCGGATTCTGGCGACTTATAACAACACACACTGTTGAATGGAGATATCACGTCTCACCCACCCGTCTGGTTATATGGCTGTCTAGTCATGGTACAGAACTTCATCACACCAGACAACAGCAGCGTTCCTCCTCATTTTCGAACCATGGATCCATGTCCATAAAATGTGAAACTGAGAACCTGTACTTCCACATCAGGATGCAAGTGACATAACGGACCATCTGAAACCCGACTTGACTGAATGTAGCTCAAATCGGATTTGCATGAGTCAATGTGCTGGTTTACTGTTCAGACAATCTGATCTCAGTCCGATTTGATTCCAGTTTGGACATGCCGAAGATCTGATTTGGGCTGAAGCTCTGAACAAGGTCTGAGAAAGTCTTACATCTCATACAGGCGGCTAAAAATGCACATGTTGTTTCCAGACTCATTTTTAATTCATAAAGAAATTTTAAAAGGAAAGAAGGAAACCCAACCAGCAGAGGTTGCTCCTGTTCAAACCTCTTCACAAGCCTTTTGCCAAACTTTACTCAGGCATGAACCCACAATGTTTTGAGGAACGGTGTCCTAGCATTCACTTTTCGGGAGCAGTGTGGAATCAGTGTTGTGCTTCACACAGTTCAGTTTACTCACATTAAGTTGAAGTGCTGTGCTAGGGGTCCTCTTGTTCTTCTAAGTACAATGTGCCTGAAGTTTGCAGGCAGATCTTCCAACAAACCCTTCAGCTAAGCATTGGTGGTTCAGTGGTAGAATTCTCGCCTGCCACGCGGGAGGCCCGGGTTCGATTCCCGGCCAATGCACTGCTCTCTTTTCTTTGTTGTTGGCTCCTTAGTTTAGTGTTTTACATTTTTTTTCCCCAAAACCCTTCACCCGAAGATAATAACAAGTCCATTTGTACATAGTGCATATACGCTAATCTGTATATATTGCAGGAAGAGCTATAACTCTCAGCAGGATCTCTAAGCACATACAGTTAGAAAGGGCTTGCAAGTAATTCAAGAAAACATTTCTTTGCCTTCCTTAAATAGAAAAATTATTAGGGTTTTATATTTAAGTAGTTAACATTTGGTGCTGAAGCATTTGAGATCCTAAATCTTATTTGAAATCCTCCAGACCTCCAGAAGGTGTGCTGTGATATCTGACACCAAGCCGTCAGTAGCAGATCCTTTATGAGGTAGGGCCTCCCTGGATCAGGCTTGTTTTCCCAGCATGTCCCAGATGATAGATACGATTATGATTTCCCTTGCCTCGGCCACCCTTGGCCCTGTCATTAGATTTTCTTTTAGGTAGGACATGTCAGTGTAACATCCTTGACCACCCTTGACCCTGTCATTAGTTTTCCTGACCACTGCAGACAGGGAACATGAAATTGTACCAGTTGTACATGAAGTAAGCAACTGGAATGTGCCTGAAGTTTGCAGGCAGATCTTCCAACAAAAAAAAAGACCCCTTCAGCTAAGCATTGGTGGTTCAGTGGTAGAATTCTCGCCTGCCACGCGGGAGGCCCGGGTTCGATTCCCGGCCAATGCACTGCTCTCTTTTCTTTGTTGTTGGCTCCTTAGTTTAGTATTTTACTTGTTTTTTGCAAGAATCCTGCATCCTAAGATATTAACAAGTCCATTTGTACATAGTGCATATACGCTAATCTGTATATGTTGCAGGAAGAGCTATAACTCTCAGCAGGATCTATAAGTACATCCAGTTAGGAAGGGCTTGCAAGTACTGCAAGGAGACATTTCTTTGCCTTTTTGAATAGAAAAAGTACGAGTTATTACTGTTTTTAGTTAGCATTTGGTGCTGAAGAATATGAGATTTAAAATCTTTTTAGGGAATAGTGTTTCCATGTGTACTTGTAGGTGGGACATGGCTCTTGTTAAAGTCGATCAAATCCTTACACTTGCCCATCTTGTTTACTTGGTGCCTAATATATCCCACCCACTTCCAGTTGCCACTGTAACGAGATAATCAACGTCACCCACTTCATCTGTCTGTGACCATAACATGCAAATATGTAACTAAGATGTAAACTATACTAACGCATGAATGCAAATATAAAATATTCATACGAATTCTTCAGTCTGTACATACTGTAATTGCATGAGATAAATTACAGACAAAATATGCATAAATGTAAGGATTATTATTCATTGACTTTTGGAAACATCCTGAATTTTTCTGTATCTTTTTGGATTTTTCTTGAACTTGTAATTCAAGTGAATTAAAATGTGATTCAACTAAAATCTAATTAAAGTAATGCGTAAAAATTAAGATAAATGCCACAGTCTGCCCGAGAATGAGTTTAAGTTTTTAGTGAGGGGTACAAGCGGACTGTCGTAAATATATCTACTGGGTTTATTAACACAAAACAAGAACATTGCTGCGGCACAATAATCATTTACGTTCTATTGTTTCATTTCTGTAATCATTGGAAGCCAAAATTGTAATTGAAAATAAAGTTCAATTTATTGTACCTACACACTATTAGGTAGAATAAATATTATTTAGTAATTAAAATATTTTGACACAGTCTGGTCAGAGAAATCAAAAAGGACTTTACTGCCTCCTTCAGGTGAAAATACAAAACACAACATGTGTTACAAAAAAACATGGGCCACCTATTGTGCATTGTAAAGACAAACCGTAGACAAGGTAAACTCTGTACCTGGGCTTTATTTGGCCCTGATGCTAGACTTTAAATACCCCTGCTATAATCCCAAACCCATAACCTTTAATAAGTCTGAACTCTTGTGCTTTTTTGTAGCAGTGTCGACATTTGTGGATAAAAAAGCTCTTTGTAAAATGGACGGACGTGGCAGCAAAACTGATCAGATTATCTGGTAACTAAATGTAAAATCTTGTCCAGTCCTGTTTTATGGTGCATTTGTACATGATAAACTTGTACATAAAGTGCTAGACTAGACTGTGCGTGAGGGTTTTAGGGAGATCTCCTCTACAGTTTAGCAGCTAAGCATTGGTGGTTCAGTGGTAGAATTCTCGCCTGCCACGCGGGAGGCCCGGGTTCGATTCCCGGCCAATGCACTGCTCTCTTTTCTTTTTCATTCGTCTCTACTACCCAACACCCCCCTTCACGCCGTTCAGCCACGTTCCTACTACGTTTGCAAAGAATTTGGTGAATGCAGTAAGAACTTTCACAACAGCAGAAACAAGTTAGGACATTTATTTACATAATATTTGTAGGACGCTGTGTAAACTTTGTGGTCTTCGTCTCAGTGAAACAGGGGCCTTTATAAGTGTTTAAGGAACGTTCACATTAACGCAATTTATTTATTTATTGTAAAATCTAGCATAATTTTAAGGGTAAAGCTGTCAGTCTTTATCAAAACCTGTGGATTTTTTTCGTAAATGCGGCAACAAGTTCACCTTCACCATCAAACAACATCAGAACCCAAAATCCTAGTGGACGTTAGGTTTCTGCAGTGTTTGTGATGCTAAATACTATCTGTCAACCATGCTAAATGTAAGGATTATTTATTGTGATTTTCATTCACTTTTCGAAACATCCTGGGTTTTTCTGTATCTTATTGGATTTTTATTAAACTTGTAATTCAAGTGAATTGAAATGTGATTCAACTAAAATCTAATTAAACTTACATGTAAGAAGTAAGATAAATGCCACAGTCTGGATGAAAGTGAGTTTAAGTTTTTAGTGAGGGGTACAAGCGGACTGTTGTAAAGTAAATATATGTACTGGATTTATTAACACACCGCAAGAACACTGCTGTGGAACAATAATAATTTACGTTCCATTATCTTATTTCTGTAATCATTGGAAGCCAAAATTGTAATTGAAAATGAAGTTCAATTTATTGTACCTACACACTATTAGGTAGAATAAATATTATTTAGTAATTAAAATATTTTGACAAGGTCTGGTCAGAGAAATAAAAAAGCACTTTACTGCCTCCTTCAGGTGAAAATACAAAATACAATATGTGTTACCAAAATAATACAACATGGGCCACCTATCGTGCATTGTAAAGACAATCCGTAAGCAAGGTAAACTCTGTACCTGGCCTTTATTTGGCCCTGATGCTAGACTTCAAATACCCCTGCTATAATCCTAAACCCATAACCTTTAATAAGTCTGGACTCTGGTCATGAAAAAAAAGCTCTTCATAAATGGACGGATATGGAAGCAAAACTGACCAGATTATCTGGTAACTAAATGTAAAATCTTGTACATGTACATGAAGTGAGGCACTAGAACGTGGCTGAGGTTTGCAGGAAGAATTTCTGAGCACTTTGTGCTATTTGTAGCATAAGCACAGCTATTTGTATTTCTCCTTTATATGCCTGTGTCTTTCTGGTGTGCCCAGGTGGGGGATGGCGCAGGTTCTTGAGTCTGATCATCTTTGCTTAAGAACAACTCCTCGTTAGTATAGTGGACAGTATCTCCGCCTGTCACGCGGAAGACCGGGGTTCGATTCCCCGACGGGGAGGCACAAAATTATTTTCACACACACACACCCTCTCGGTGCTGCAGCTCATTAGATTTATTAATCTGTAGAATTCAGGACATGGATATCATGTGTGTTCGCCACACTACTCTATTTCAACCTTTGATTACGCACATAATTTGTTCTGCAAGCGGGCTCATATATCAAAACAATCCTAAAACAAAATCATGTTTTCCCATAAGAAATAATGGAAACTCAAATTATTCGTTCCACAGCCCTCCCCAAAAAATACATGAAAATAATTAATACAAAATATAAAGTAAAAATAAAAAAAAATTATCTAACTTGAAAAATAAAAAATCCCGAAAGATAAGTGTTTCCGTGCTGAAAATTTTCCAGTTCACATTATATTTCTTCTATAATTCATAACAAATGCAGTTAGAATCAGCATTGTTTCATTGACAGAACCATCACGGTTTCATTGAACCAAAGCTCCAGAGTGGGACAAATACTTTAAAGATTACCAGAACAGTAGAAGAGTGCCCCCTGTGGTGTACTGCAGGATTGCAAGATTAAACTCTTTTTAAAATAATGTACACTTTACTTTAGTGGACATGTTTGTCAAAAACCAAATTAATTTGTCATTCTACATAATGATAAATATTTATCCGGTCAAAAACTAAACAATTTCGTGCCTCCCCGTCGGGGAATCGAACCCCGGTCTTCCGCGTGACAGGCGGAGATACTGTCCACTATACTAACGAGGAGCTGTAGCACGGACCCACAGAGGTCCCTTTTAGAGTTCATGTGTATTGTGTTTAAAACACATTGTGTTTGACTTGATGTTGAGTGTTTGGTTTGTCAACTGATAACTAAACTGTTTCAGTGGTGTCACGACTTCTGCATAAAACATAAACAATGCTGTATGTTGTATCTTATTTCTCGTTGGCTGATTTGGAAGACAGAAGAGACAAGCCTTGTCTTTACGTTTTTTTATAGCTTAAAAATTTCCCCCCCATCTATACAATGCTGATTATAACTGCATTTGTTATGAATTATAGAAGAAATATAATGTAAACTGGAAAATTTTCAGCACGGAAACACTTCTGTCGGGATTTATTATTATTATTATTAAGTTAAATGAAAAAAATTTTTTTACTTTATATGTTGTTTTACTTATTTTCATGTATTTTTGGGGGAGAGGCCTGTGGAATGAATAATTTGAGACTCCATTATTTCTTATGGGAAAATATGATTTTGTTTTAGGAGTGTTTTGATATATGAGCCCACTTCGGGAACAAATGATGCTTGTAATCAAAGATTCCAATAGAGTAGTGTGGCGAACACACATGATATCCATGTCCTGAACTCTACAGATTAATAAATCTAATGAGCTGCAGCACCGAGAGGGTGGAAAAAAAATTTGTGCCTCCCCGTCGGGGAATCGAACCCCGGTCTTCCGCGTGACAGGCGGAGATACTGTCCACTATACTAACGAGGAGTTATAGCATCAACCCACACAGGTCCCTTTTAGAGTTTATAGTCGTGTTTTTAGACCAAAATTATTCAGTTTTTGACCAGATAAAGATTTATCATTGAGTAGAATTACAAATTTATTTTGTTTTTGACAAACATGTCCACTAAAGTAAAGTGTACATTATTTTAAAAAGAGTTTAATCTTGTAATCTGCTGTTCTGGTAACCTTTAAAGTATTTGTCCCACTCTGGAGCTTTGGTTCAATGAAACCGTGATGGTTCTGGAAACACATCACATTACAATAAGTTTTACCACAACCTACATTTGAGCAATTTGAATGTGTGAATGTTCCGGTAACTTGAGAACGATTTCTGTTTCCCTGCAACCCTGCAGTGACCCACAGATGGTCAGAGAATGTTCCACAACATTCTACACTGTTAGACATTTCTGTCATTTCAACAGTTTCTACCCAATAATCACATAGTAGAACACTGTAGATCATGTTTTCAGTATATAACTGTAGTTTTTAGTGCATGAAGGCATTTTTATGACATTACACATTATATACAGCAATTGACTGTATGTATATATATATATATATATATATATATATATATATATATATAGAAGTGGCGCACAGACGACAGTTTCACAGGGGATTTTCAGTGGATGCAACCTGCTGAATACCGGTGGAGGTTGTGTTGATGAAGAGAAAGTTTTTTTTTTTTTTTACACTAGAGAAATAACAAGCAGCCAAGCTAAAGGTATAAGATCATATGTGTACTGAGATTAGTCACAATTGTCAGAGAAATTTAACCCAACATTTGTTCCTCAGCGTAAAAGTTAGCAGTAACTTTTGAAAATAACATTAACCGGAGTTAGCACCTTGCCCTTGTCATTGTCTACCTAGTTATCTAACGCTAGCTATTATCATTCAGTTAGCACTCCTTTAGTGCTAAATTAATAGACTTATCAAACAATTGTTGTCAAAAGATTTGGATTTATGTACAACAAGCTGTAGCTAATTCTACCGAGTTCCATCAGCGTAAAAACTATATAATCAAAAGATTTCATGACGATGATTTTGTGCTTACAGTGAATAGGTCATTGCTGAGTAAGCCGTCACCTATGGACAGCATGCAGTGGAGCCTGAGAAGCGGTATGCATTTCTACAGATCACTACAGCCACGACACAACCAGTGTGGTTACAGTTGTGTCTTAGGGACACAGTAAGTCCTGGCCGTTTAATGACGACATTAGTCTAGACACTGTTGAGTAAGAATGATTTTATAGCATTTTCTGGAGTTACCTGAATACGTTAGTTGTTTAGTAAAAACTAAAAACTATTTAAAAATATTAAACAAACACAGTACATATGTTGTAGTTTATTTAAAATGCAGTTTTCACGTGGCATGAATTTAAGTAACTGGGATGTTTTAAATGAAATACTGTATTTTTTATACATTTTTATCTAAAATGACAAAATCATTTGCAGTGTTTTAAATAAACAATTTTGTATTTTGTAATAATTGGGTCTTTGTGGTTTTAATAGCAGTAATAAGCTAAACCAATTTATTCAGTTTAAATGTACTGTATTCATTTAAATATGTTTAATTCATATTTATTATTAATTATGGGATTATTAAGGAATGGGAGTACACTAATGTACAGTTAATCTAGGTTTTTACAGTAACAGTTACTGTCAATTGTAAAATACGGTTATGGTTAATGTAAATTTGAATCGAGGTGGATTATTTGCTGGCCTACTTGAAATGTATTAAGGTGAGCACTACCATCAGTCCTTTATCATGTCAACATGTGTTGCAGTAAAGCATCCTGAGACCATTCATGTGTGGGGTTACTTCTCAGCCAAGGGAGTGGGCTTACTCACAATTTTGCCTAAGAAAACGATCATGAAAAATAGTTGCAAGCAACGATGGGCGGGCCCAAGCACCCCGCGCCATCGCCACCCGGGCACACCAGAAAGACAGTGAGCACAGTGGGCACATGCATTTAAAGGGGGATATCCCAATACAATTATGACATAATTTTAGAAAAAGGGGGATTTCATGTTTAGACCTCCAAAAAGCCAAATGGCACAAAATAACTGACTTCCTGTTGAGTTGAGCCTATGACATGCAATGTGAAATTTGTTCAGATCAATGAGCTCTAAATGTGTAATGTGCCAACGCGCGAGTGTATGAGCTACGCAACAAAATCTTGTGAGAGGACCCAGAGCAAAAAAAATCTTTTCACACACTATGAAGACATAGCGCTGATGTCATTATGTCTGGGCCCTAAAAAATAATCCTTAGGAAAACAATAGGGCCCTTCACACACTATGACGACATAGCGCTGATGTCACAGTGGTTGGGCCCTAAATAAAGAACGGTGCAAAAACATCCTCAGGGAGCAGCTTCTCCCAACCATCCAATAACAGCTTGGTGAGAAACAATTTCTTTTTCAGCATGATGGAGCTCCTCGCCATAAGGCAATAGTGATAACTAAGTGGCTTGGGGAATAAAACATCGATTCTGTGTCTGTGGCCAGGAAACTTCCCAGACCTATACAGCAGCGAGAACTTGTGATCAATTCTCAAGAGGCAGGTGGAGAAACAAAAACTCACAAATTCTGACAAAGTCCAAGCACTGGATATGCACGAATGGGCTGCGCCATCAATCAGCATGGCATCATGTCGCTCTGTCTATACAGTTACTGTGATATACGGTTGGGGCGTAATACTGTTCATTTTGTCAGGTATTTTAGTCGTAGTCTCAGTCCAGGGATAAATGTCCCTGTTAGTTTTTTATAATATTTATTCAGTCTTATCCTATTTTTGTTTTAGTCGACTAAAAATCTGGACATGTACAATTTTAGCAAAAGGTTTATTATTAATTAACCCTACAGTCAATCTAGTCTTGCCAAAAATTTTATTATTATTTTTTTTTTTAGGTTTTTCACAAAATAATTATATCAACATTTAAAATGCATATTTTCATCTGGTGTTTTAAGCTAATTATATTTATTTTTAACATCACAACAACTGCTGCATGTCCCTATTTTTTTTATCTACAAAACAATAGGAGTAGTATGGACAACACAGTGTTTTAAAACTTTTTTACATATATATGAATTTACACACTGTTGTAGGGATAAAGTGTTAACTATGAAATTAAATGTAATAAAATACATTCATTTTATTAAACCTGTATTTATGTAAACCTACCTTGAGATATTTATAGTAAGCCTTGATGCGGCTCTTCAGGTTCGTGGTCATTTCCCCAGGGATTGTGTGCCCCCACTGTTTCCCCTGTGATATTTCTACACCTCGGTTTATTTCTCCGGTCAATATGAAGAAAATGGGGCACAATTATCGGCTCTCCTCTATCGCCAGAGTAACACTGCTGTCAGGATGAGGCGTTAACGATGAACGAGCCACTGCGCGCGTGACCCGGGAAACACTGCCGCACATGTCATAATACCGCTGTCTCATCCACGCACGCGCGGGCAGCGTACGGCCTTATATTCAGAGCTAATTAGAGATCAACGGCCAATCAGAAGTAGGGTGTGGAAGTCTGTGATTGGCTAGTTTTGTAACACTGGACAAAGTTGAGCGAGCGTTCAGGCAGCGTCGAGCGCGCGCAGAAAAACGATATTGCACGCATGCGCGGCAAACACGTTGAGCACGCAGGGGAAAGACATCGCACGCGCAGAACCGAGCTGTTGAACGCGCGTAGAGTGCTTTGTCTGCTCTAGTGATGGTAAGATTTAAAAAAAAGAAAGAAAAAAAAAGAATCGTTTTAGTGACTCGGTTCTTTGAATCTCGTTCATCCAAATGAACGAATCTTTTTCTGAGTCATTTATTTCATTTCGTTCTTTTGACCAGAGATAAAATAAAAATGTTACATTTTCAATAAACCGACCCCCAACACGTCTACATACACTAATTTTGGCTACAGTTCCAGTCATAAAAATATTACAATGCAGCTAATGATATCCTATAAACAGAATGAGCAGCTCACCGTCATATCTTCAAGTCGGAGTCGAACGAACCACTAGGACTTGAAGACTCGTTGAGGAGAACCGTTCAATTGTGTTCCCTGTGTATTGCACTGCGTAGCGTCTATTCGAGTCAGTTAACAAAAGAACAAACGATTCAGACCAAAAGTCTGAAAAGTAACTACTCATTGCTGTTTCCTGGACACAACCTACGGAGGGTTAGCGATGTGTGCGCAGTAGAACATCAATGACTAGTCGTTCTTACGAGTCTCGTTTAAGACTTGTTGGAAAAGTATGAACAAGTCCAACAAACTTGTTCAAAAATCATTTATGAATGACTCATCACTACCTCAAAATGAACCTTAAAAGGTCAAAACAGTGCGCTCAGGATTGTGGCATGAATATAATGCCATATCGCGCGGCAGCCGTAAGTACGGTTCATCACGATTCACTGCAATTTTTGGCGTAATGACTATGTTTCCAATCTTTCCGGATAAAAAATTAATCATGTTTATGGTTTATGGTGGTCCTGCGTCTCACCGCGAGTCAAACCGCGTTGGTGAGATCGGTGCATAATGAATAGGGGTCGAAGTATTGCAGTGGATTGTGACAATAATGAAATGTTGATAAAAATAAAGACAGATGTTTTATTATTTTTTAAACCACATTCTAGTCTCGTCTTTTTCCGTCAACAATGTTGCTGATCTCATCACTGTTCACTGCTATCCGTCTCGTCATCATCTCGTCTTAGTCACAGGAAAAAAGGTCATCAAACAATATTTTTCCATTATTATTTTAGTTGACGAAATTAACACAATGAAATATACTGTTTTTACAATATCTTAAATTTTTACAATGTAGTTACAATAACATTATATATGTAGACATTTCCCCTCTATGGGACGAGGAATGCTTGTAATTATACTTCAGTATACCAGAGTAACATCTGACACAAAGATCTAAAAACAGTGGAGCAGCAGACTTTGTGAAAATTTATATTTGTTGCATTCTCAAAACTTTTGGCCCCCAGCTGTACAGTAGAAACACTCCTGTAATGCTAGTGTTTCTCCAGCAGAGGGTGCCATCATTTTCTGTATTTTAGTCTTCCTCGAAGAAAAGGGAATTTTGGGTGAACTTTCTGCAAAAAGGTAGAAAGCGTAAATGACTCCCATGCCAATCCTGTTTAAGTGGAAGGAGCCGTTGTGCCAGTGGGTACTCACTGGATAAAAGAGGTCTTGTATTTTATTCATCTATTACTATTAGTAGTTTATTTATCTGTAGTCTAACTGTGAACCATGGAGATTGTATTTATTCCCATCTGTACGTCAGTGGTAGGACATCCGGTCCACATTCACACACAACAGGCAACTTGGAAGCTCCAGTTAGCCTAACCTGCATGTCTTTGGCCTGTGGGAGGAAACCGGAGGAAACCCACCAAGCATGGGGGGAAAATGCAAACTCACCCACAACCACACACAGACCGACAGACCCGACACAAGGATCGAACCCAGGATCTGGAGGTGCAAGGTGACAGGGCCACAGTTCCACCTAGAAAAGATGTGCTATTCCATACAGGGAGCACCTCAGGAATTTTATGTCTGGCTACCATTCTTGAACCACTTTGTAAAAAAAAAAAATAGATGGAGATAATTTGGATCTGATAAGATTTCTTATGGATATTGATACTAAGATTGGTGTAAGCTTCTAGAAGCATATGACCTGTAAAAATTGTTGCTTCAATTTAAAGCATTCTGTGCAAAATTAAGGATTTCCCCCTAAATTACTAAAAACAGTGTTTTTCTTTTAAATGCTCCAATTAGACATATTAGTCACACAGCTTATATAATGTGGCCATGACACTAAACTTGTTAAAATAGTTTTAAAAAATAAGTTAAAGTTGCTTTTTGTAATCTGCCCAATAATTATTCACACATGTACCATTAAAATTCCAAGGCGACCTCAGTACTTTGCATGAGAGATGTTTATTTTATTTTATTTTATTTTTTACATTTTTTATAAAAGCTTAAAAAGCAAAAAAAATCTGTAGTGTCTGTAACCATGTCAAATTCATGTTGCAATATCTTAACAATTTTACAGTTTAATATAAATAATACTATTTTTCAGGTTTATGTATTTTCATGTGAAATCTAAATTGGCCAAGTTTCATCTACATGACAATTAAGATTATTTAAAGATTTAAATTAAATAAAGTTACAGACACTAAAGCATAAAAGGGCATGAAATTGCAATTAGCAAATGTGTTGCTTTTTATTTGATAAAAATATAAATGTGAATGCATACTTAAAAAAAACGACGCATGAATCGGGAGATAAGAAGCAACACCGATAAATTGTTTTGTTTTGTACACATACATAAGTGTAGGCCACATACAGTGCCTAATACAGGTAGTATTGAAATTAATACCACCTGGATTATGGCACATGACATTGCTCTTGTGGAAATCTTGCTTAATGGTTTTTAAGACATTGTGTATTTCTAATTTAACCTGATTTCCCATGACTGGTACTTGTTCCTACCTTTGTGCCCCCCCCCTTTAAACAAAATCCTGGAATCACCCCTGCTGTAATATCAGTGTTTGTCCAACAGAGGGCGAAACCAAAACTCCTCAGCTCACGTTGGTCAGTAGGGAAAAAACAGTCACACACACACATACACACACACACACACACACACTGCGCAGTCGAGTGTAGAGCAGCACGGCGGAGGGACTGGCTCCCGGAGATCCGCGTCTCGATCTGGTGTGTGTGTGAGAGAGTGTGTGTGTGATACAGAGAGAGAGAGAGAGAGAGGTTTCCACAGGGTGATCAGATGGAGGCGGTGTCCGGGGCCGCGGCGCACAGAGCGTTGGGCGCGAGCCGCGGCGTGGAGCGCGCGCTGGAGGAGGCAGCGGGCTCGGGCTCGCTCAACCTGAGCGCGAGGAAGCTGAAAGAATTCCCGACTGCGGCTGCGCAGTACGACCTCAGCGACACCGTGCACACAGGTACTGGTGGGAGGGGGGAGGGGTGCTGGGTTAGATGGGGGGTTGGATTGGGTGGGGGGGGTGTCGGAACCGGGCCGGGTGGGATTCCAAAAAAAAAAAAAAAAAACCCGGTGCGCAGTGTAACCGGACTGGAGTGTGTGTGTGTGTGTGTGTTACTGTAACTGTTCCCACTCACACTGCGCGTAAACGCATCATTGTAACAAACGCGTTACAGGTGTAGCGCAGAGCTCAGTCAGTCAGTGTGTGTGTGTGTGTGTGTGTGTGTGTCGGTGCTGTAACCTCAGTAACACTCTTCACTCACAGTGTTCCAGTGTTCTGTGACAGCGATGTGGTGCATCATCCTGAAGATTACTGCAGACTTACAGGATGGAAATTCTGACACACACACACACACACACACACACACACACACACACACATCTCAGGCACAGATCTCATGAAATAAGTAACACATGCTCACAACCCTGCGGACACGTCCGGTTCTGTTCAACCGCTTCTCCTCTTCTGGGTGCGTCCTTTAGGATCCTGTGGTATTTTTCATAAAATCAGAAACCAAAAGCTTTCACCCGCTCGCTCATCGCCTACACCGCTTTATCCTGTGTTCAGGGTCGCGGGGGGCCTGCAGCCTATCCCAGGAGTCTTAGGGTACGAGGCAGGGTACATCCTGGACGAGGTGCCAATACACACACTCAGTCACACAGTCATTCACACACTACGGGCAATTTGGGAACGCCAGTTAGCCTGACCTGCATGTATTTGTACTGTGGGAGGAAACCGGAGAACCCAGAGGAAACCCACCAAGCACAGGGAGAACATGCATTCAGAACTCATTTAAATAGCTATGAAGACTTCTAGTCTGACTTTGTGGGTGTTTCTAGTTTCTTCATTCACTGTGTTGTACATCACCTCAGAACACGAGTCACTCTACATCTTTCTTTGGCTCGGAGAAGATCTTTTTGTAGAACAATCTCATGATGTTCCCATAACTTTCAAACCTTACAGTAAACCTTGTCCTTCTAAAATACCTGTCCCGCTCTGGAACCTTGTTTTACACCCTGACTGTTGTTGTTGACGGTTAAAGTGTTTGTAGAAAGAGTTCAAATGTTAAAGCTAGTAATAATCTTCTGATCTTTAATGTAATCAGTGATATTATTATTATTATTATTATTATTATTATTATTATTATTATTTGCGGTTGAAGTCCACGTACATGTCTGTGTGTCTCTCTGTCTCACTCATTAATACACAGAAATCACATTCTGTAAGGTCGAGTATCTGACGCCTTGTTTACACTAAGTTGTACTTCTTTGGTGCTCAGACAAATACACTCGCTGTTCGGTAATCAGAGAGAGAATCACAGATGAGAAATGGAGAAAGTAGATCAGATAAAGTTGAAGTTTTGTCTTAAAACGACTCCAGCGTGTTAAAATCCACTTCAGCACTTTGTGCTTTTTCAGAAAGTTCACCCAACATTCTCGTCCCTTTGAAGAAGACTGAAATACACAACGTCCTGACACACACTATGTTACGGTCGCCGGGTGATGGAAACTTTTAAACTTTACGGAATAAAAAAACTAACAGCATATAACATATTGCCTCCAGTGCCAGATGTGTGGAGCTGTGCAGTACTGATGAGGGTGCAGTAGACTGGCTGTCAGTGAAGGCTCAGGAATGGGATCTTGTTCTGGTGTCATATGATAGAATCTGGAATTCCCCTTATCTCACAGATTACAGATTCGGTTTCAGTTTATTTGGTTTTGTGGTTTAGCTCGGGGTATTTGTTGATACTTGACACTAATCCCATTCTGACATCATTCACTGTGTGTGTTTGCTGAATTATGCTAGCTAATGTGAAACAACACGGTAATTACTGTCCTGTTTGCTCGGGTTGTCAGTTGACGTCATGCCAGAGGCTCGTCCAGGTTTTAAGGTTGGATGGCAAGAGGATGCTAAGGCACGGCAATTCCCGATTAACATATGCGACTCTGGCACATTTATGTGATGCATGATTTGTCCATCAGAGTGAAAGAATTGCAAATGAATGACCTACAGTAATATTCTTGCCATCTGCATGGTTCATAAAGCTACAAGGAAATGCTGCAGTGGAGTCACATCGCGCTCCAAAGATATCAAATACCCCACTAATACGTGATAAGAGCTGAGTGAATTGTGATCACACGTGTTCACGACATGTATAAGGTTGTGTCCGTGTGCTGGATCAGTGCCGGGTCACGTACCAATTCTCAGTAACTGATTACAATTTAGAGTAAATTCAAGTCTGTTTTAATTTTCTGCTTTTGCAACTTATTTAAGTGATTCTCCTTAATTTATACTTCACAAAATCATTAAGATATTTATCATAATTTATTACCACCAACTTCAGTTTGTAATCTGTTAGTGAGTGTGTTAGTGAGTGTGTTAGAGAGTGTGTTAGAGAGTGTGTTAGAGAGTGTGTTAGGGAGTGTGTTAGGGAGTGTGTTAGGGAGTGTGTTAGGGAGTGTGTTAGAGAGTGTGTTAGAGAGTGTGTTAGTGAGTGTGTTAGAGAGTGTGTTAGAGAGTGTGTTAGAGAGTGTGTTAGTGAGTGTGTTAGGGAGTGTGTTAGGGAGTGTGTTAGAGAGTGTGTTAGAGAGTGTGTTAGTGAGTGTGTTAGTGAGTGTGTTAGTGAGTGTGTTAGTGAGTGTGTTAGTGAGTGTGTTAGAGAGTGTGTTAGCCATTGTTGGAGTGTGTTAGGGAGTGTGTTAGAGAGTGTGTTAGAGAGTGTGTTAGAGAGTGTGTTAGTGAGTGTGTTAGACTGTGTCGGTGTGTATTAGAGAGTGCTGAAGTGTATCAGACTGTGTTAGACTGTGTCAGACTGTATGTAAACAAACAGTAATCCCGCAGCATGTAGACGTGGAGAACTTCCCCAGAAGAGTGAAGCGCATTATAACAGTAAACACAGGGGGAATAAATCTGGACTGAGACGTGTGACGGGGTCATACAGGTGTGATATCCAGGAGGATGTACTTTTTTTACTCTATATATTATGTATGAAGTGTTTTGCTTTTCGTGACACGTAATTAGGGTTATTCGACCAGGAAATAAACCTCACTTCTTCTTTTGTCTGTAAACACAAACAGGCTTTCGAGTCACACGGTTATGCAGCACAGTAACGTGGGTATTTTCAGAATGTGGTCAGTCCTGAAGTCCATATGACCTAAAAACAAACACTCTCTAGTTTTGGATTTGAAATGAGGTGTACAGTGTACAGAAAGTGTGTGTGTGTTTGAGATTGTAATGGATTTCTATTGATTTTTACCTTCTCCTAATAAAATGAAAGAAATTGTTAGACACGGGCAGCGCAGCTCGAGTGTGACGTGCGTCGCAGGAGCCTCTTTTCTCTGATTCCGACCTGCTGTTTATTTGCAGTTTCTTTGGTATGTGTCTGCTAAGTAGCCGATCCACAGGTCTGGCGCAGCAAAAAGCAAAAGCCAACAGCCTTTAGCGAGAAACGTAGACGCGCTGAGAAACGACGCTAACATTTGCAGAAAAATCCTGAAAATAGGCATAGTGGTGTGTTTATAAACTTCTGGTTAAGAGGAATATTTTGAAGAGGAGCAACAGAATGAGGTCATCATAAGAAAGCTCCAGTAAAAAAACACACACACACACACACACACTCTCTCTCTCTCACACACACACACAGTGAGACACAGTGAAGTGTTTGTGTGCAATGTGAGACAGGCAGAGGTATTCCTCCTTTCCTGTGTCTATCTCTCTTAGACACACACACACACACACACACACACACACACATACACACACAGAGTTGTGTTTAAGTTTTAAAGATGCTATCATTGCAGTTTCTACAGAAAGTAGTGTTTTTCCATCAGATGTCAGGTGTATACACACCAGCGGGCACTTTATTAGGAACACCATACTGATCCTGGCTATAGCCTCATCTTGCACTCGAAACATCCTCAGTTCTTCACAGTATGGATTCCGCAAGATGTTGGAAACTTTCCCTTTGAGATTCTGCTTCCTCATGGTGTGATTGCATCATGCGATTCCTGGAGATTTCCAGGTTCAATTTCCTGCCTCGGATCTCTTGTTGGAACGTATCCAAGTGGGTGTTAAGGATTATTGGACTCTGATCCGATGACTGGGACGGTCGCTGGAGATCCAGGAACTCTGTGTGTGAAAATCACCAGATCAGCAGAAATGCTTTCGCCGGTCCACCTGGCACCAACAGCGATCTTACGACCAAGATGAATTTTTCCCGGTTCTGTTGTATGATGCAGGACGTTTCCTCGAGCCTCTGGCCGTATTTGCATGACTTTGTACATTTCGCCGCTGCCACGCGATCAGGCGAATTGATTAGACTGCACGAGTCGGTATGTGTACAGGTGTTCCTGATAAAGGCCTCCATGTGGATATGTGGCAACTAGAGCAAAAAGGTCAGGGTCTGGGTGGTTATAGAGAAGTATGTGTAAATATGTGTGTGTGAGTGTTTCAGTTATAGGAAATGGTCGTTTCTCTTGTAGGCCAAAACAATGAACATGGGAGGAGCTGACATCCTGCCTCCGTGTGTGTGTGTGTGTGTGTGTGTGTGTGTGTACACTGACATAATTGTACATACTGTATGTGTTAATGTGTGGGTGTGTACATGCTGTGGGGATGTGCCTGGTAAGCACACACACTCACACTGAAGTGTACACAGCGAGCTAAGCGACGCCTGCTGATAAACAGCTCGCTTTTAACATCTTAGTAAATACATTATCTTTATCAAAAATCACCAAGCCTTATCGTGAATTCATCTCATTAGTATTATAATGAAGATCTCCATTCAGTAAATGTGCTGAGCTCGTTATGTGTGTTGCTGCTAGTAATGAACTCCTCGCGTAATAAACTCCTCGGGTTTACTCGGTGTGTTTCCTGTTAATATGTTCACAGAGAACATTCTGTCTGCTTTGCTATGATCGTTATCATCAATCTTTAGAACATATACATCAATATTCTATCATTTTGTTCGTCCACAGTGTACACTCGTCTCACATGACCTCATAATTCTAGCGTTCAAGTATAGAGTACAGAGTAACTGGTTTAAAGTAAAGGTGTTCCGCCGTGTGTCCCGCCGTGTGTCCCGCCGTGTGTCCCGCCGTGTGTCCCGCCGTGTGTGCCGCCGTGTGTGCCGCCGTGTGTCCCGCCGTGTGTCGCCGCCGTGTGTCCCGCCGTGTGTCCCGCCGTGTGTCCCGCCGTGTGTGCCGCCGCTCCTGCTGTTAGCGGACATTTGTAACCATTTTAACGTCATTCTGTAAGCTGAGAAAGAGCACGCAGTCGAGAAGATGACAACATTCACTCTGTAAACTCCACGGGTTAATCTGTAAATGGGCATGTGGGCGGAGCAAACACAACCTCAGTTTTTACAAGCTAGTTAGCTTAGCTAAAATGCTAGCATTATTCAACTCCGGCATCCATACCCTATACCACGTCCTGTGCCAACTCCTACATTTAAACTACAATGATTCCAGTTAGCTGGTTCGCTAATGTGACCCCTAGCAGACAGCTAGCGGTTTGACACATGCAATTCAGCTGTCGTTTAAATCGGCCACGTCACTAAGTTTGCATAATTGTTGTAATTTTAACTGACAAGGTACATAACAGTTCACCCCCACACGGTTATCATAAAAGAGAAATCTAGCTGTAGAGACCAAAACCACTTATTTTGTACGAGACTGTAAACATGTTTGTTTCTGTGGTAAAGTTGGGCATTTTAACAGGAGGATCGACTCACTTTTGGAGCAAACTAGTGGTGATTTGAGGAACTGCACATGTTGGCACTTCTATATTTTAGAACTAGCAGGCTGTCTCTCGGCTTTACAAGATTACTGCTTCTTCTTCTCCTGAGTTTAAAGTTGGTCTGCGTAGTAGCGCCACCTGCCAAACCGGAGTGTGGAACAGGGGATTATCGCTTTGTGCGAGACGCGACAAGGCAAGTTACACAGCATTTCAGTATTTGTTACATATTTGAAGTAGTCTTGAATTCCTTAAAACCTGTAAGAAATACAGCAGCTTGAGACAAAACAGACTTTAAACAAAAAATCTAAATAGCAGTCTACGTCTGGTTCACGGCTCTAATGAGCAGGATGTTCTCTTCAGGTTCTTCTGGTTGGAGATATTACAAGATAGAACCCCTGAGTGGAACATCTTGAGCATAAGTTGGTAGAGGGACAGTTTTTGTTGGTTACGTTTCAGTGTGTGTGTGTGTGTGTGTGTGTGTGTGTGTGTGTGTGTGTGTGTGTTCCATGCTGTGTGTCAGGGGTTACTGTAGCTCTCTGTCCATGCTCTGTGTGAGTGTGTGTTTTGACGATGTTCTCTTCAGCAAGAAGTTGATGGAGATGTCAAAGGTTGTGATGAAAGCTTACTCAGTGAACTTAAAGTCAGAACAGTGGTGCATTTCATGGTGGATTGGGTAACTCGAAACACCCACACACACATACATCTCTCACACACACACACACACACACACACACACACAGATGGAGGAACATGGAAGCGTCTGGTGTGTGCTAAAGTCTGGTGTGAAAGCTTCATTGTGTGCTTCGTGTACTGGTGAAATTTGTAATTTCTGAATGTTTATGGAGTAATACTTCATTAAAAGACAGAATGATATCGACATTCTCTATTAGTTTCAGAGTTTAATAAAGATGGCTGTGTTTATTATCACTCTAGTGCTCCTGGTTCCATCCCGAGTTTTGCTGACTGTCAACAGTAGAGCTGCACCTAACAGACGTTATTAATGTCAACTAATTTATCCTTTATATTTTTCGTTTAGTTGATCAGTCTAACGATTATTTTTCACTCTTAATCTAGCAATAGTTTTCTGGTTGGATGATTAAATCCTTTTTATTAATTTTCCAGTATATAATAATAATAATAATAATAATAATAATAATAATAATAAACTTTGATGTTTCAATTCAGTTTTATCGACGTAGCGCTTTTAACAATATACATTGTCGGAAACAGCAGATTTACAGAATCAAAAGAAACGTTAAAAGAAAAATATTATAACATATTATCTTACATTAAAAGCGGTGATGTCTTTGCCTCGTTATGAGACCCTGCAAAAACTCCACACAAAATACAGTCAGGGAGATTTTACCATAAGAAATCTCTGAATAACATCAAGTGTATTCCTCTGAGCAAGGCTCAGGCATTTATCACTCGCTTTAACATGAAGTCTGCTTTTCTTTTTTAGTCTCATATTCCACCATGTGGCAGCAAAATCAGGGGTGAAACTAAACATCGTGACGCATCAATTCATTTCACGGAAGTCGGCGTATTTACATCATTAGCATAATCGAGAATGTCGCCGTGTCGGTGCAGCGCTGTGAATGAGTGGAGCTTTGCTGATTTGTCTGCATGTCGTTTCCCCCTGCTTCTCCAGTTCCCCCCCCCGGGTGTTCCTGAGTGTTAGGACAGCGTAAAGGCTGGACAAGTGATCATCTGACAATCACCAAGGGGAAAGATGTATTAAAATCAATCAATAGAAATAGATTTGTGCATGGAAAAGCACCGTGTTTTGTGTTGATTTAAAAGCAAAGGCCCCAGACCGCACTGTACCCGTACCAACATGACACGCCCACTATATGAAATAACAACAACAGAACCTGCTGACTGCAGCGCTTTTTAAACGACCAACCGATACACAAACATTAGCTTAGTATTAGCATGTGGTATATTTTTGTTATTGTTTAACTATGAACGCGAGTTAATGTCACTAATATTCTTTTGTTCTGCAATTCATGTATCGCCACATTGACTCCAAAATAATTTTTTTTTTTATGATTTTCAACTTACATACGCTTGCATTTGAGGTGGTGAAATGTTGCAGTTCCTCTATACTCCTACAGGGGGCCAGATTCTTGTTCCATTAAGATCTAAAACCAAGGCTAAGCAAAGTAGCAGCAATATAATAGAACTTAGACTTATTTAAAGTTTAAAGATAGCTTTTTTATGGAGTTCTGGCATTAAGTTAAAATATTACTATTAAAACATTAAGAAAATTGGGTAAATCCTTTTCCTGGTCCTAGCGTAAATAATGTGATTAGCTGCCACACGGTCAGGAACACAGCCTCTGATTGGTCGACAGGGTAAGCTCATAAACAGCTTGCGTATGGCTAACAACAACACTTGTTCTGCAAAAAACCTATAAACGCATCACATTTATTTTCACTTGTCTGATCACACAACTGCATGAGGCGTCCCATCAGAACACAGAGATGTATGACAGGCGTCACCAGGGGTCACCAGGGGTCATCTGATACGATATTATCACGATACCGCTGTGCCGATTCTATTCATATTATGTTTCTGCTAGTAGCACAATTTTAAAACCCTTTTAAATGTTTTATTACAATTGTCTGCCTGCCAAGGTGTGAATAGTTAAGAGCGCCACCTGTAGGATTGTAATATAATTGCAAAATTTTACCACCTCAAATGCAAACACATATACTGCCTGTATACCGTATACTGGTGATACTAGTAGTTAGTCACCGAGTACCCAGTATAAGGATCTAGAACATGACAAAAAACGTCAAAGCAGTGTGCATAAGAGCATCGGCCAAATGCCTCAGTGTCCAAGTTTCCCTCATGGGATCGTTAAAGTATGTCTATGTACGTATCCATCTATAATCTAAAATCATCAGATAATGAGTTGTTGTCTTGTTGGTGCCGTACAGTCCGAGGTGATGTGACTTTTCAGACGACGCCTTGTTGTTTTATTCACACAGTATTTGGGGTTAGGAGTGATCCGCTCCGGCGCTTTGCAGGTTTTTGGTTGCGAAGTTGTTGCCATGGGTTTATTTTTCGCTTGCGCCTCCGCCTCCGAGCGTGCCGAGTCAGTGTGAAAAACACCACGATGACATCACCGACTAATTGATCATTTAATGACTAACTAGGTCACTGATTGTACTCGACAAGCTGTCGCACCCTCGCCGGATCATTAAGTGGTGATGAGAAGTATAAGACAGCAGAGGCGGAGTCTGTCCCTCCTCGTGTCCCTTCTCTCACTCAGTGTGTCTGTGTATCCGACGAGCTTAAGACACGTCACACAGCGGGGCAGAGAGGAGCGCGTGCATCCTTGAGGCCCTCTGGTGTGGAGGGTCAGAGAGGCTGAGGTGCACTTCCTGTGCCACGTTTCCGCTCAGGAAGTCGGTGCCTGCAGCGGCGCTGGAACTCATCTTCAGTCCGAAAGCAACTTTCACAGAGTCCGTCCATTACAGCAGTGAGGACCACACAGATATATACCATGTTTATATTCTTTTCACTTAGTTATCACCCAGGTGTGTGTGTGTGTGTGTCGGAGTGAGAGAGAGAGGGTCACGTGTCACGGAGCCTTAATGTAGAGCCGACGGAAATAACCTTGTGTGATGCTTTCATTTGTTTTCAAGTAAATAGCTTCCCTCTCCCTGTCTTTCCCTCTCCCTGCCTCCTGTCTCTCCCTCTACCTGTCTCTAATTTTGCATTATACACCTGAGCACTTGAGGGTTAAGGGCCTCGCTCAAGGACCAGGTGGTCCTTGGGTCCAGGTGGGGATTGAAATTGGAACCTTCTGAACTGTAGTCCCATCAATGCCTTAACCATTGAGCAACCCCGACCCACAGCTTCATACCTGGGATATGTGAAAAAAATATTTCACTGTGCTGTAAGGAACATGTGACAAATACTTGAACCCCCCCCCCCCCCCTCTCTCACTGTTTGAGTTTTGCTGATGCATTACAATGCAATGTTATTTATCTTGTTTTCGTGGTACAGCTGGCGCAGATTCCCAGACTAATCCCAGATATAAAGCACAGCATACAAACACACACACACACACACACACACACACACACACACACACACACACACACACACACATACACACACACACACAGGGTTTGATGTAGAGTACAGAATTCTGGGGCAGATAAAGATTTGTGGTGTGATTTCAGAGTGATTTCTACAAAACATGTAAAATTAGGTAGAAGTTTATGCTCAGATGACGGTGTGTGTGTGTGTGTGTGTGTGTGTGTGTGTGTGTGTGTGAGAGAGAGAGCAGTTTTTTATATCTTAGTGGGGACGGAATGTCCTCAGAAACAGAGCAAAACCTGACGAGTGTGATCGTTGTGTCGCAGCAAGAAAACTGGCTTTATTAAAAAATCATAGTAACACATGAGTGTGTGTGTTGTGTATGTATGTGTGTGTGGCCTATGGTCCTGTTTTTAGTCCATTACCATAGAAACTCCACATTACCCTAGACACACACACACGTCAGGTATGATTTGTAGGACGTACCCGTCAGCCCTGTCATTCTGTATCTGATCTGTTCCTGAAGCTGCGCGGTTCCAGAGCGCTGGTGTCCGCGGAACGTGCTGATGCGCGGTACTGCGTGTTTGTCAGCGCATGAAGCGAGGGTGTGTTGTGTTTTCTCCATGAGTGAACAAGCGCAGCTCCAACAGTGGCTTCGTTACTGTAAAGGTAGCAGATTTTAGTGCGAAACGAAATGATAAACATTCAAGATACGACACGTTTACACACCGTTCAGTAAAGATAAACACTGCTGGAACGGCTGCCTCGGCAAAGTGTGATTATGTCGACTAAATAATCATGATGATGATGATGATGATGATTAGTAATTCACTCGATTCAGAGAAGAGTCCACAGTTTCTAAAAGGGTCGAACAGAACCACATTTTTCTTTTTTTTTAAAGAATGATGTGCATGAAGCTGTTTAATACACCACATGTACTGCATTCAGACCTGTCTGTCTGCATGTCTGTCTGCATGTCTGTCTGCATGTCTGTATGTCTGTCTGTCTATCTGCCTACGTGTCTTTATGTCTGTATGTCTGCCTTTGTGTCTGTCTGTATGTTTGTATGTATGTCTGCCTACGTTTCTGCCTGTCTGTCTGTCTATGTGTCTGTCTGTGTCTGTCTGATTATGTGTCTGTCTGTATGTCTGCCTGTTTTTCTACAGGCATGTCTGTCCGTCCGTCTGTCCGTCCGTCTGTCTGTCTGCTTATGTGTCTGTCTGTATGTCTGCCTGTGTGTCTGTATGTATGTCTGCCTATGTGCCTGTCTGTCTATCTTCCTATGTGTCTGTCTGTATGTATGTCTGCCTACGTGTCTGCCTGTCTGTCTATGTGTCTGTCTGTGTCTGTCAGATTATGTGTCTGTCTGTATGTCTGCCTATGTGTCTGTCTGTCTGTTTTTCTGTATGCATGTCCGTCCGTCCGTCCGTCCGTCCGTCCGTCCGTCTGTCCGTCTGTCCGTCCGTCCGTCTGTCCGTCTGTCCGTCCGTCCGTCTGTCTGTCTGCCTGCCCGTGTGTCTGTCTGTCTGTCTGCCTACGTGTCTGTCTGTCTGCCTGCCTGCCTATCTGTCTGTCTGTCTGTCTGCCTGTGTCTGTCTGTCTGTATGTATGTATGTCTGCCTACGTGTCTATCTGCCTACGTGTCTGTCTGTCCGTCTGCCTACGTGTTTTTCTGTCTGTCTGCCTATGTGTCTGTCTGTCTGCCTATGTGTCTGTCTGTCTGTATGTATGTCTGCCTACGTGTCTGTCCATATGCCTACGTGTCTTTCTGTCTGTCTGCTTATGTGTCTGTCTGTATGTCTGCCTATGTGTCTGTCTGCCTGTCTGCCTATGTGTCTATCTCTGTCTGTCTGTCTGTCTGCCTATGTGTCTGTTTGTCTGTCTGTATGTATGCCTGCCTACGTCTGTCTGTATGTATATCTGCTTACGTGTCTGTCTGTATGTATGTCTGCCTGCTTGTCTGTCTGTGTGTATGTCTGCCTATGTGTCTGTCTGTCTGTCTGTCTGTCTGTCTGTCTGTCTGTATGTTTGTATGTCTGCCCAGCCAGATTTTGTCAGTCAATCATTCAAAACTGTCTAAACAGAATTTAATGAAACTTTTCCAGTGATTCTGTATCTGTCTGAAGTTAAATCTTCACCATAAATGAAATCAAAATGTTGAGTAGAAGTGACGTTACGAGTAGTGTCAGATTGCGTCACAGTATCTAGTGCTTTTTTAGACAAATTTAGCACTTTTTCCCTAGATGGGGAAGGCGTGGCTATATTTTTCTCTAGAGGCGTGGCTATATGCATCACTGGAAAGAGCCAATTAACAAGACATTATTTTTCGCAGCATATTTTAAAGAAGCGGAAGAAAAAGAGTGCAAGCAAGCCGATCGTCATGTTACTACGCATAACATTAATGATGTCTTGGTGACGAGGTGAAGCGCTATGATATGGTATGAAGCGTTCATGCTACACACAGAGTTTGGGGTGAAGTGTACAAGTCCTCAGTATGACAGCAGGCTTGTCCACATGACTCGTAAGGGGGCGTGTCCGAAGCATGGGACGGGCTGTGCTTTGAAAATTCCGCAGCTCAGATACACTCGTGCAGTCTTTAAACAGAGACAGAGAGGGAATGTTACTAAAAGCAGCATGATTAAGAGGAGTGAGTTTTTAAGCCCCCCCCCGAGTCACTTAGATAAAGAGGAAGTTACTTTTTCAGATGAAGAAGTGCAGCTTGATCAGGTTTATTTTTTGTTATGACTCGCGTCAGCTTGCTTTATTTTGCGGTTTGTTTAAACGGTGTTACATGATTTTTATGACACAACGAATCCAGAGTGTCGTATCAGGAAAAAGAAGACATTGTGCGTCATGCTCTTGTTTCCATAGTAACAGCTTGTTTACAGGGACATGGGCGTGCCACATAATTTAATAATAACAGCATTTAGAAAAATTAATCATAATTAATTATAATTAATAAGTTTCTCTTTTAAAGGAGTGTTTAATTGAACATTTATGTAAGAAGTCTTTGTGCTTGTGATTTATTTATTTATTTTTTTGTTTCACTTTAGCTTCAACCGAGAGAAATGAAACAGATGTTCAGGTCAATGCATTTATTGTGCAGACAGGAATACAAATAGTCAAGAACATTAAAGGACGTTTAAATGAAGCCCACACACCAAGAAAACACACAACGCAAACATGAACATCAACAACGGTGCACAACGTGGAACAACACGCGTGTTCTTATTAATTAGAGCTGTGTGATTACTTCGATCCATTTCTGTTTGATTTTTTACAATTATTAATTGTATCGACAGGTCAGTTTTTGATTGAGGAACGATACACACTTTTCAAATAAAAATTTTAGTAATAATTTAAAATATATAATTTAATCTACATGCTATTAATTATGCATCTAATGCGGTTGCACTGTTTCACCACCAGAGGTGCTGTGCATCCCTGTATCTCTCCAGTTATCATGTGTCGAGAATAAAGCTGTGCGATGAAACAAATTATAAGGTTTAATCAGCCTGTTTTTGGTCATTGAATTAAAATCACACTTTATGAATTAACAAATAAAATCAATGACATCTGCACATTGTTAAATATACATCTAGTGCAGTCGGAATCTGTGTTGAATCGTCGGGTCAGTTTTTGATTCAAAATCGATTCAGACTTCATTGAGTTATAGAGACAAAATGAACAAACGGTAAATTTCCAGAAAATAAAGAATTCCTTGAAAACAAGTTATGGCTTTCTCAGGAAACACAAGCCGCTTCTATCTTCTGCCAAGTAGTACTAAATACTAATACTCACATATTTTACAGAGTATTGTTTCTTCTTCTTTTGAGTTTGTGGCCGGTTGGTGCTACATCGCCACCTACTGGCGCAGAATGTTGTCAGTAAAACACATTACCGTGACGTTTTTGCGAGATCGGAGCTATTTGGTGAATTTCCTGCCTGCAATCACGGCAGTGATGGACCAGTAAGTGAAACCAGTCGTGTTTGAGCCGCGAGATCGCTGCTGTGGAACCTGGTGTGTAAACCCGCCCCTCCCCGCCCCCCTCCTCGCAGCGTTCCCTCAACAACATCCACACCAGCGGCTTTCAGGGGATTTTATCTCTCAGCCTGTGTTGTGTTATACACCTCAGAAGCAGAAACGAGAACACACACACACACACACACACACACACACACACACACACAATGCTCTGTCATTATCCATTCCTCTCTGGGTGGAGCTTCATCCTGTGGCTAAGGTTTATAGCAGCTCCAAAACAGGGATATGATCATGTCTGGTGTGTGTGTGTGTCTGTGTGTGTGCTGACGCACCACATTCTTCAGCATGCCCACTCCAGCTGTGATGTTGGAGGCTACCAGTGAGTTGCTGGAATAATCATACTTTTGTAATTGCTCACTGTCTGTATGTGTGTGTGTGTGTGTGTGTGTGTGTGTGTGTGTGTGTGTGTGTGTGTGTGTGTGTGTGTGTGTGTGTGTGTGAGAGAGTGTGTGTGGGCTGCCGGTGGAGGCGCATGAGCTGTTCGTTTCAAGTTTGTTCGGCTCCGTGCTGGTTGAAGCTGGAGTTTGCGGGGGAGTGCAGCGACAGAGCCGGAGTGAGGGAGATGCGGAGGAGAGAGAGAGAGAGAGAAGGAGAGACAGAGTGATTAAAAAGAAGCAGTGATGATGAGAGAGATATACGGGACTGAAAGGGGATGCAGGAGGACAGAAAGACAGGAGGGATGGTGTGAGAGAGAGAGAGAGAGAGAGAGAG
>JAAGKR010005197.1:0-53332 GCA_011419295.1 Clarias macrocephalus | reverse complement strand
ATCTACTTTGGAGAGTGTCTATTTAAAAATAGACCATTTTGTAAATATAAATAGATAATATAAAAATAGTTGAGTAAAAAATATACTTTTTTATTTATGTTCGTATACCTTTAGAAAAAGGTATTAATAATGAATCAATCATAATTTTACATATTTGCTAAACTGCAGGAATAATGTAAAAAAAATGACTGAGGAAGTGATTAATTTAAACGTTTAAACTAGAGACAGGTACTGCTTGTTAATTTTGTTCCCATGTATTATTCAGTGTATGTAATTTTTATGGCGGTGTGGAAAAAAGGGAATAAGAGAATTTCAACAAATCATCAACAACAGGATTTGTGACGCATGTGAAGAACTTCTGGGCTTTAGGTAACTATACAACTGATGACTATAAATTCTATATTCAAGTCAATTAAATTTTATTTGTATAGCGCTTTTAACAGTTGACATTGTCGCAAAGCAGCTTTAACAATCAATAGAGTTATATAAGTTTGTATGAGACGCAAACATGTATGAATCAAAATGATAAGACTGTCCCTGATGTGCAAGCCGAGGACGATGGCGACAGTGGCAAGGAAAAACTCCCTGAGATGGTAATAGGAAGAAACCTTTAGAGGAACCAGACACAGCAGGGAACCCATCCTCATTTGGGTAAAACGGATAGCAGGGCTTGATCTGCATCATACTGTGTAAGATTGGAAGTTCAATATAATAGGAGATGTATTTAAGTTAAAATTGAGTCCAGTTCGTTATTGGGGGCTTTGGTAGGCTGTAGGAAACTCCAGTCCTGAACTATCGAGCGACTAAAGTCACAAGTCCTCAGAGAACGCTTACTGCATTAGCCGAGAACAAGACCGTCTTCGTGGACAAGTGGAACCGTCCCCAGTCACCACTCGCATCCCTCCCAGGCAGCTCAGGAGCTGTATAGCTCAACAGAGAGACAGATAGAGGGAAAGAGAGAGGAGAAGAGAGAGAAGAGGAGAGAGCAGAAGAATAGGAGAGATGGCAGTTAGGTGTGGTCACAGTCAAACAATGTATAAGGTGAATGTATATTTGGTGCATAGTGCAAGCAGGGACTCCGGCAGGACTAACTATGACAGCATAACTAAAAGGGAGAGCCAGAAGGAAACAGACATAAGGGCTCCCTGAAATGTAAAGCAACCAATCACCTCACTGTCAACAAACCTGAGTGATCAATGAGAGTGGGGAAGACAGCATCTAAACATACTAGTTCACCATAATACTCTACGTCCATGAGTCCCCCAGATCTGCTCCTTTATCTAAGGCACATTTATTTGCAAAAATGCTTGGCTAAATAAATTGGTTTTTGGCCTAGACTTAAACACTGAGACTGTGTCTGAGTCCCAAACATTAATTGGAAGACTATTCCATAACTTTGGGGCTTTGTAAGAAAAAGCTCTTCCCACTGCTGTAGTTTTCATAATACGTGGTACTGACAAGCAGCCTGCATCCTTTGTTCGAAGTAGGCGTGGTAGATTGTAAGACACTAGCAGTTCACTCAGATACTGCGGTGCGAGACCATTTTATGCTTTACACGTCAATAGTAGTATTTTAAAATCAATGCGAAATTTCACTGGGAGCCAATGCAGTGTAGATAACATAGGGGTGATGTGCTCGTATCTTCTGGTTGTAGTGGGGACTCTCGCTGCTGCATTCTGGACTAAATGAAGCTTTTTTATGCACTTAGTTGAACAACCAGACAGTAAGGCGTTACAATAGTCCAACCTAGAGGTAATAAAAGCATGAACTAGTTTTTCTGCATCGTTTAGTGCCAGTATTTTTTTTTTTATCTTGGCAATATTTCTGAGGTGAAAGAATGCTATCCTGGTAATATTATCTACATGTGCTTCAAATGAAAGGCTGGGATCGTATACTGGGACGTATAATCACACCGAGGTCTTCACTGTTGCACTTGATAGAACAGCAAGGCCATTTTAGGCCCAAGGCCCAAAGTTAGAGTGTGATCAGAAAGCTTGCTTCTAGCTGCTTGTGGTCCCATGACTAGAACTTTTATCAGGATTAAGCATAAGGAAGTTAATTAACATCCAATCTCTTGTTGTGTTCTGTACACATTGGTTAACTTTTGTAGGCTGGTTTTTCTCATCTGGTTTTGCTGAGATGTATAACTGTGTGTCAGCAGCATAACAATGAAAACTAATACCACGCTTACGAATTATGTTGCCCAGAGGAACATGTAAAAAGAAAAAGCAGTGGGCCTAAAACTGAACCTTGTGGATGACCATACTCCACTTTAGAACATGCAGAGTCGTCACCATTTAAATCTACAAACTGATAACGATCAGTCAAATAGAATCTGAGCCACGAGAGGGCCGCTCCCTTAATTCCTACTACATTTTCTAATCTGTGAAGGAGAACAACTATGACAACTAGAACTATGATCAATAGTGTCAACAGCTGCACTGAGGTCGAGTAACACAAGTATAGTGATGCAACCCTGATCAGAGGCCAATAGGAGGTCATTTACTACTTTAACGAGTGCTGTCTCTGTGCTGTGATGAGGCCTAAATGATACTGACTGATACAATTTGTTTATGCCATTCCTATGTACAGTAGATATGAACATAGCTGCTGTGATACTACCTTTTCCAGAATTTTAGAGATAAAGGGGAGGTTTGATATCGGCCTGTAATTGCACAGCTGACAAGGGTCAAGGTCAGGTTTCTTAATTAGTGGTTTAATAACTGCTAATTTAAAGGATTTGGAAAAATACCCACTGCAGAGTGAAAAGTTTTTCAATTATTTTCAACAGGGGTTCTGTTATTGCTGGTACTATCTGCTTGAGATACTATTTGCCCGAGATTGTCGGTATAGTATCTAATACACAGGTTGATGATTTTGAAGAAGCAATGAGTGAAATTAGTTCACTTTCTTCAAGGGGAGTAAAGTATTCTAGATTCTAATGTGGTGTGGTTAGTTTATCATCTGTATAACTTAAATTGTCTGGTTTCCTTTGCCTAATGTATATGATTTTGTTGTTGAAAAAGTTCAAGAAGTCCTCACTACTGTATGTTTTTGTTGTGGAGATTTCTGCAGTTTCTAGTTAATTTAGCTACAGTGTTGAATAAAAATCTACAATTATTATTGCACCTATTACTGACAGCTTTTTTTAAAAATAGTTCAGGATGCTCTCCTTCCATGCTATTTGGAATACTAACAATTTAGTTTGACGCCATTTACGTTCTAATTTCCGAGCGTTTTTTTTTTTTTCAAGTGCGTGTGTGATCATTATACCAGGGAGCGAGTTTCTTATCGCTAATCAATTTCCTTTTAGCTGGAGCTACATTATCTAAGGTATAACGAAATGTTGACTCAGATATTCAGTCGCCTGATCGAGTTCTGTGGAGTCAGATGGCGATCCAATCAAAGTTGATAACTCTGGGAGATTATTGATAAAGCTCTGTGTGGTAGGTGATGTTAATGTACATTTAATGTGGTAGCGCGGTGCTGTGCGGACATTGTTACTATAACACACTTTAATTGAGACAAGACAGTGGTCTGAGATAGCTTCAGACTGTGGAAATGTGGTTATATTTCTTATACTTAATCCGAAGGATAATATTAAATCTAAAGTGACCTGCTGTGACCTGCTTTATGAGTGGGTCCTACTACACATTGATTTACTCCTACCAAGTCCAGTATGGACATAAATGCTGTTCTCAGGGGGTCATCTGGATTCTCAAAATGAACCACCCGTTGGATTACAGAGGAAAAACAACATTTTGTAATATGTTCTCTCATCCTCTGTGCATGCGTGCAGCACCTTGCTGTGATTGCTCTCCTGGTTTTTGTGTGTTTTTAATTGTTTTGTAATATTTTTCCTCTCTTTCTTTATAAGCAATTTCCCTTTGGAATTTCTTTGAAAAGTTCTTTGAACCTTGAATGAAGATTGTCAATATTCAATGCTGTATGCAATAGTATATGCTACAAGTCTGCTTATGGTAGACATCTCATATAAGTAGGCACAGGATATAAGCTGTGTTCTGATCAGCAATGAGTTCTCCGGGGAACTGGAACTGCACTGCACTGGATATTCAGCCATGTAAAGTACTGTATCGCGAACCTCAAGGAGTGAAAATATTTGGTTCAAAAAGGACGTTGAACGGTGTAGGGAACAAGTGAACAACCCTTCATCACTTCGCTGGTAGTGGACATGCATAATTTCCCATCAGCCATTGTGCCTTGCTGGAGTATGGAAAAAATAGATCTCAAAAAGGAATTTATATATTTATTATCATTATCATGACATAATATGACACAAAAAGAATGAGTAATTAATTTAATATTTTAATGTATAAATATATATATATATATATCTTATAATTAAATAAATGAATGTATATATAAATTATATGTATTTAATTAATATACATATTGTATTGGTATTGTTTATTGTTTTAATAAATATTCCATATTTAATTTCCATAGTGTGAAATTTCCACAGCAGCAGCAACAGGTATCCAAGATGCATTTGTTACCAGGGTAACGCACAGGGTTAAGGGAAGTTCCCTTAACTGACATTCCCTGCATAGCAAGCACATTTTAAACTACACTGTGGAATGGATAGTAGGTATAGCTTTTAGAAGAAAAGGGAAATATTTCTGTTTTTGTATGTAATCAATGTTCAACATTAATACATCAACTTGCATAGAAATATAGTTTATGACCTTAATAAAAAACCGTTTGCATTATATTTTCACCTGATATTTTTGTTCTTGTGCTTTTTCTGGGTCTCTCTGGGTCTTTGCATCAGATCTCTTGCTTTGCAAGTTATTGCCACAGGTTCACCTATTTCTTGAGGCTTGGGACTGGCACTGAGGATGCCCTGCATCTCCACTGGATGCGGGAAATGGTTTCCACATATGGGGAAAGAGTTAGTCTCCAACAGTGGCGACCCAGTAGTGGTGGGGCTAGAAGACCTCCGATCAGCAACCAGCAGACCACTGTGCTGTTTTCACCAAAGATGAACACGATGCTTTTTAGAAAAGAATCATAAAATACAACTGCTAATTAATCTGCCCTGTTTAAAAAATGAAAAAAAAAATTTTATACACCATTAACCAACAATATGATACCAATGCACTCTGGTAAGTTCACAGTCTTTACACTCACCACTTGCTCTGTACAACCAAGACGTAATCAAGAAGGCTTACAAATAAACATTCCAAACCATTGTACTGTAGAATAAAAAAAAAAAAAACAGCACAAAAAGAAAATCACAGTAGTAACAGAAAGACACTTCACAGACATGGGGAACATCACTCGAAATAGCACTACAATCCTGTACTTAAAGGTTCGGTTCTTGTTTCAGATAAACACTTCAGCTTTCTTTCTGAAAGAGCTTTTTAGGATGTCTCTTTAGGTGTTCTGATGGGTTTCACGATGATTACTCTGTGCACTCCCCTAGCATATCCCCTCTAAAATGAAATCTCCCCTGCCTCTCCATCCTCACTGAGCTCCTACATTCACTTTCATTTAAAGATGCCTGCTGCTCCAGGGATCCCCTGCCTTCCCACAGTGGAAATTATTGATGGCCAATGCCATGCTCTGACACCCACATAGATTTATATTACAAGAAACCACCTTTTTTGAAGCACTATTTCCACATGTTGAGCAGCTTCGATAATGGACAGACCAACAGACAGACACATACAAACATTTACACAGACAGATACAAATGAATAAATGCCCTTTTTTTTGCGCTTAACAGATGCTGCGAGGAGAACTAGGAAGAACAGGTTGCTTTGGGTGGTCATTTAGTTTGGACAAAAATAACAGTAGATAATCCATATACACTCTGTAGACCTCAGTGTTTTACAGCCAGGACCCCATTAGGATCACAGGATATATAATTACTTTTATGAACATATATTAACCTTATTCACTCTCACTCACTCACTCATCATCTATACCGCTTAATCCTGTATTCAGGGTCAAGGGGAGCCTGGAGCCTATCCCAGGAGACTTCGGGCACATGGCAGGGTACACCCTGGACAGGGTGCCAATCCATCGCAGGGCACACACACACACACACACACACACACTCACTCATTCACACACTACGGGCAATTTGGGAACGCCAATTAGCCTAACCTACATGTCTTTGGACTGTGGGAGGAAACCGGAGTACCCGGAGGAAACCCACCAAGCACGGGGAGAACATGCAAACTCCATGCACACAGAGACGGGAAACGAGCCTGACCGGGGATCGAACCCGGACCCTGGCGGTGCAAGGCGACAGTGCTAACCACTACAGCACCAGGCCGCCAACTTTATTCATATTACAATAATAATTATAATAATAATAAGTAATGCCGATATTGTTACTGTTGACCATAATCTCCAATTAATCATATGAAACTTAATCATACCATACCATATGATTAAAAAAAATAATAATAATAACTGGGTTTAATTTTTCTAGTGATTCATCTTTGTTTTTCCAGATTATTGGGTCTTGAGGTATTATGTCACATAGTTTTTCCACATAATCTTGCTTCATGAGGCCATCAATATTCTGAAGTGCACCAGTCAACTTTTCCAGCAACATGCTGCTGCCACCCCTGTGCTTCACAGCACCCATTATCCTTTATACCCAACATTGATAATTATAGACAACCAGATCAATTTTTGTTTCATCTAACCAGCTTTTCTCCATAAAGCTGATGATCACCTGCAAACATCAGTCTGGCTTTTTCCCCCTAGACTTCTTCCTTGCATTTCTAGATATATTGAAATAGGACGCTCGTAGCTGGTTTGTTTAGGCCACCTAGTGTTGTAGGCATCAGGATGTGAAGTCTGCTTTTTATATAAAGAAAGCAGCAGTGATATCAACAAAAGCCACATGTCTACTTTGAAAGTAATAAACTGTAGATCTTCATATGAAACTTGAGCTTTCTCTGTCTCTTTGCTTGAGCACTTAATAACTGAACAGACGTGGCATCTTGGGACTTCCTTACAGCCGGCCAGATAGAGATGGGAATCACCAGTCACCACCTGATTTGATACCTAGGTGATGAACCAAATAATATTGTGATTCTGTATCATGATTTTATAAACATCCCATTTCTATAGAACTTTTTTCTTTAGATTTAATTACAATTTTAGGACCTTAAACCTTTGTTGTAAGGTATATAACTTGAACATGAGTAATTCAATTAAGCTTATTCCCTATAGAATTAGTTTGCCTACTTAAAAACCAAGTGCATCATTTAAACAATAAGGGGAAAAAAATCAAATACAAAAGTTTAACTATAATTATTTCTAAGCAAACGTAGCAAATAATTCACCCCTACAGTACCACACACGATGCCAATGTGAGAATAGTTTAGAGTGAACCACCTGAAGGATTATAAAGAAACAGTGACATTTTACAATCTCAAAAGCCTTTGAGTCGTTGTGAGCATCTTGTGCAGCATGAAACGAGTTTCTGTTGTACCACTCAGAAGCTTGGCACAGAATTAAATGTGTTAATGTTATGGCTGATTTGTGTGTATCATCATGTCGTTGGGAATAACCCCTTTCCTTATCATTTGCTTTTTTTTGCACTGCTTGAGAGATAAGTTATGCAACTGTCATGGGCCATTTAAAATCCACCAGTTCAAGGGTTTTTCTTTTTTTAAATCTGCTTTGCTCCACAATTTTGTTTGCGTTATCATCGCTCTCTCTTATGCAACTGCAACACTAAAGCAGTACGTTTTCCCATTTCCTCACATCCTGTCCTATTTCCTACAGCCCAGTTGTGTGGATATACAGTACATTATTTATGTCACCCTACTTCATCACAGTTGGCTACTTTAACCAGCTACAGTACCTAAATAAAACTGACTGAACTATTTTATGTGTTACAACAAATTTGAACACAGACGAACCCAGCAGTGAAATGTGAATGCTACAGTAAAAGCATCATTACGCCAGTTTCACAAACTGTTGACTTAACTGTGGTGTACAACTGAGGAGCGATATTGCCCTGACTCATTTGTGTTTCTGGTTTCTCATACTGAAAAAGTAATGAGAATTCTAAAACTACATGCTGCACAGTCAGAGATAAAGTTGATCATGATTTCAAGTAAGGCATACAATGTACAGTATGAAAGACAGGAGTGTGATTTAAATCTCTTTGGAGTTCATGCTTCATTTGCTTCCGCAAATTGAAACGGAGTGAGCGCAGGAATGAACGGGAGTTTTGAGACGGAAATGTTTCGTGAAATGGGTATGACATGTCTGATTAAAAAAAAAAAAAGACTTGATAATCTTGATAGTTTTAACTCGACCTCCTTTTGCATGAGTCTCAAGGGTAATGGAAATATATATTTTTATATTATATTTTTATGTATTATATTTTTTCGACAATGGTGGAAAGTTTTTTTTAATTGAAATAAGTACCTGGGTATAAATAATAACAATATCCAGAACTGCAATGTACCAGAAATGTAACCATAATGTATCATTTAAGGCTTAGGCTCCAATGTGATGCAATACAATGAGTTATAATGCTGAAGATTTGCAACATTAGATTTCTGACTTGACTGTAATTCTATGAATTTCAAGGTTGTTTTTGCCTAGGGAAACTTTTCTAGCAGGTATGTGCAGAATAGTATATTTCATATTCCATGTTATGCTTAAGGAAAGGCCAAAGCTCTGCACTTATTTCCCACAGCGTTCTGTCAAGAACAACACAGACATGCCAAGACAGGAAATTCTAGCAAAAGACTAGAAATTATAATTAAATAAGAAATTATAAATGTGAAAAAGTATTTCTGTATTTATCTGGCTTATTTGTTTGCATATACGGTATGTATGTAGTTTCATGGAACATTCTGTGCTACTTCATTGCTCAGATGATTTTGGTCCATGTTCATCATGCTTAATTACTGTAAACCCATTAACCCACGAACAAGCATTCACTTAGACCCTTTTCAAATTCAAGTGCCAAAACTCATGCATATATTTATAATAAAAGCATTTGGATTCAACTGGATATTTTCAAATCTCAAAATGTCACAACCATCCTATTGCCTGTGCCCAAGACATCAGCTTCTTTTAAGTATGTACAACTAATGGGGTTGCAAATTTCACACTTTTTTTTTAAAGGGCTGCTTAGGTTAATTTTTAAAACTTTGAAACTTTTTTTTCAAAGTCTGTCTTAAAATCAATCCAGTTCAATTAAATTTTATTTGTATAGCGCTTTTAACAATTGTAAGCAGCTTTACACAATCAAAAGAAATGATGGAAGTTTGCATGAAATGTAATTTGTGTGAATCAAAATAATAAGACTGTCACTGATGAGCATGCCAACGGCGATGGCGACAGTGGCAAGGAAAAAATCCCTGAGATGGCAATAGGAAGAAACCTTGAGAGGAACCGGACTCAACAGGGAACCCATCCTCATTTGGGTAAAAACATATAGCAGGGATTGATTCTGCAGTCATACTGTGTGTTATCCAGCTGGAAGTTCAGTATAACAGTTGATGTCTCTAAGTTTAAATGGAATCCAGTTCGTTATTGGAGGCTCAGGTAGACTTGTAATCCAAATTGAGGTGCATATAAGTACTAGGTCTTGGTCATTCATTTCACAGTGCAGTACATTTTCCAGCACTGCACACTGACACTGAAGTTTGTTACCCAGCTTGCTGAAGTTTACTGTAAGTAATTGGAGCTAAATTCCCCAACCCTCATTCCATGCACAAATGCAAAGTTCAGCTGAGACTCATAAGAAACTTCTACAGCCTCATTGAGCTAAATTCTGTTGGTATCTTTAAAAGTGTATTTAAAACAGGTGAAATTATTTTCTTTCACTGGAACTAGATGTATGACTGAAATTCGTACTATATACACAGTAACTTCAAAAGATGACCCTGATTACTTACATTGGACTCGTGTTTCAGGTGACAATCCAAAGTTCACACAAGGCATCGAGGAGACCAGACTTGTCAATAAGTTATTAGCAAGCATGCAAGGAGCCTGGCAAGTATGAATAGCTAAGCTAAGGTTAGACAACAGGTGGGATGTCGGCGTATCCATTACATGCAAAACAAGCTGGTAAATACATTTTAATTAGTTAAAGTCTTACTGAAAATTGATTATTGATTAATCATCTGTAATTACTATAGCTCACAGTCATGCTGTAATATCTCACGGATTATTCATTATTTTGTAGCAGACCCCACCACCATTTTTATCAGTGTCTATTAACTCTTTTTCTGCTTTATTTTCAGCAAATCTATATTTTGGTCTGTATCCATGTGTATACATTTTTGCCATGATTTTCACTTTTTTTGCTCACCTGTTTTGCATTTTGCCCCCTTTTGCTTAGTTATTTGCTACTGTGACCATATTTTCCCTTGTTTTTGTACAACAATTGCAATTTTTTTAATACAGTATTATTAGCTGTGTAAATTAAGCAGCATTGTTTTATATCAATCATATCGACTGCCTGAACACAAAAAAGGGGTTGAAGCAAATTGGGCAAATTGCTGTACAGGGGAATATATGAGGAGACACACAATGACTGGAACAGTTCTGTCATGATTGTGCCCAAACATGAGATCCAATTTTCTAGGGACTGTGAATGTGGCTTTAAAAATTTGATGCCTATCCAGTGCCAAGTATTGACAAGACTTTGGCTAAGCTGGGAAATTGGACACGGTTTCCTTCACGCCATTCAGATTAAACCGATTTGTCTCCCTTTTGGTTTGTCTTTTCAGAGTGATGGCTAGGTTTTGCTAGCATCAAGCAGGGAAAGAGACTCCACTGCGCATATGCGCTGGCTTGTTTAGACAACAATGTCATTCATATTAAAGATATGTTCGTAGTAGTAAGTTCATAGTTTGAGCAGCATGTGAATAGTAAGAAAATCCTAGAAACAGGCAGAAGATAGGCAGCAATATGTGAAATTGGACAAGGGCTGGAATAGTATATTAGCTTTCACTCAGGCAGTGGGCACTCAAATAAATAAGTAAGAGTTTTTGGAGCTGGTAATAGACTGTAGATTTGTGTTTGATTAATTGGACAATACTAGCCTGCTGCCTGATTTTACTAAAATGAATGAATGAATGAATGAATGAATGAACATCAGATATAATAGTTGGAACAATGTCAGAAAGCCTTTCTTAAGGTTTTCTGTAAACAGACTGGTTATGCCCTTGACTCAAACTCCTTGTACACAACTCGAGCTCCACAGTGTGTCAAGGTGGAAGTAAAAGAGCTTGGGTGTTCTGTACAGAGTCCTAACCTCAACCCAACTGACCATATGTGTGATAAATTTGGAATGAAGACTGCATCCTAGGCATCCTCGCACAACCTTAGTGCCTGGCCCTACTAATGCTATTATGGTTAAATGTGCTGGATGGCTGTGGGAATTTGCTTAATCTAGTGAAAATGCTTCCCAGAAGAGTAGATAATGTAATGAAATAGGATGTTGGCCATATAGTGTGTGTTCTCCCTGTAGCTAAGCATTGAGCCGAGCATACAGGTGTCTATAACCTGGGTAAAACCAAATCTGAAGAGAATAAGCACCAGGCGAGCTGTAAAGCTACACGTTTGTTGACTTTGTTAAAGGCCATGAACACCAATAAGTAAAAGACCACAAGCTTACCCTGAGAGGGGCATGCTGCCAAGATGGTTAGAGCATGTATTTGCATATTAGGTTATAGTGCTGGAGGCTTGTTACCGTATAGTATAGTGCATTTCTATGGTGACGTGACTCTTCTGCAGTGCAGCACAACATTCATTTAGTTCGAGTCCCCAGTGTAGCAGCTATGACTGAGATAGCACATCAGAGTCTGTAGTCAGATTAATCAGGTACTGTAGGTCTGTAGGCTTTTATCTTTATTACAGCCCCTGATTTTTATCCAATAATTACATTTAAGATCTGCAACCACCACATTCCTCTTTGTGCTGCTAATTAGCTAATCAGTCATCATGGGCAGCTTTTCTGAAATCGAGTCTAGTTTTCAAACAAGCTGAAAATATATAAGCTTCCTTAACACACCATTAAAAGCACACAATGCCGTTAATTTGTACATATTGGTATTAAATTATCTTCAACTTTAGCTTCCACACTGTCATTCACAATAAATAATTATTTTTAACATTTTAGCAATCCTTGTCTGCTCCCGTGAAAAGAAATATTTCTCATGGAAATGATGTCATAATACAGAACACTGTGATGTGAAGTGTTTGTGAAACTTTTGTGAAAATTTTATCAAAATCAGAACAAAACAAGCTAATTGAGGAAAATAAAAAGTGGTGTGTATGTGTGTGTGTGTGTGTGTGTGTGTGTGTGTGTGTGTGTGTGTGTGTGTGTGTGTGTGTGTGTGTGTGTGTGTGTGTTCTTTTTTTCTCCATGAATTTGTGCCATATTGGCATTTCTGAGGAATCAGACAAGACAGACTGTCCTTGGTCCTCATTTGCATGGGTGAGCATTGCGTGTTCATTATCCTGTCACAAGGTTACTGGTATATAATTGATAATCACTGTTATTTACAGTAGTTAACCTGGTGGGGGTGTTAGTGTTGTGGCAAACCAGTGTACACTGTAAACTGAAATTAAGTTGAATGTATTTAAACCAGTTGAGGTAAATTAATGGTCAGGACTCTAAATAAAAACATGTTATTTGTACTAAAATAATTCCAATTTCAAGCAAATTCAGATTGCTTTTTTTTGAATGACCACACAATGCAGTACTTTTTATTTTTTATTTTTTTATTTTTTTTAGCGAAACACACAACAAAGCAATGATAATGATGGCCTTTTTGAACTAAAAAATTAGTTTTCATAAAATGAACAAAATGGGTTTTTGCCATCACTTATTACAGTATATTCTTAATTTCACTTTAAATGTGACATTTGTCTTACAATTAAAACAGAAAATGGCATCCTCTTTACTGTGCTTCACCGCTGATTAACATAGTCTGAAAAAAAACAACAACACAATTTTATTCAAGCGCATGTTACTGCAGGTAAGTCCCAGCCAGGAAGATATTTGTCCAAGTAGGAGGTAAATTGCAGAAAAGACCAAATGTGCTGTGTGAAAATAAGAACAAGGTGAACTTTCTCAGTAAACAGGCCTAGACTAGTCTTGAGTGAACTGGCCAATCACAATTTGGAAAAGTGCTGCAGCGCTGAAAACAGGGGTTTGTTTCCTAAACTTACAGAAATGAATATGCAGAGTGACTGCCTGGTATATGTATACTGATACTGAAAAACTCAATTTTTGAAGTAATGTTTACTTTAACTGTCTGTGTGTGTCTGTGTATATATATATATATATATTGTATCAGGGTTACCTTGTTGCTTTGTGATTTGTGTATATACAGTATAGTATATATATAAAATGGGCATTCATATATATATATATATATATATACAGTACAGACCAAAAGTTTGGACCTTCTCATTCAAAGAGTTTTCTTTATTGTGTTCTTCAAACTCTTTGTCTCCAGAAGGATGTCTCCAAACTTTTGGTCTGTACTATATATATATAAATAAAACACTCCAGAATGCAACCAGTTTATTTCAGAAACACTCATGATGTGAGTGGAATCATGACTTCAGCTTTAATTCAATGGGTTTGACAAAAGTGTGGCATTAACCAATCAGGACGTACTGCTGTTTATTTTGGGTGCTCATGGTGAATAAACAATGGAACAAGTTAATATAATTATAAACGTAAGGATTGCCTTTAATACATAGATGAATACATGAATATTATATTTATAAATTTTGAGAAACTCTTGCAGAGCTTTTACTTTCACTGTATATTTTTGGATCATTATCCTGAAATGTGAAGCAGCGTCCTATTAGTTATGCAGCATTTGTCTGACTCTGAGAGTGTATAGCCCTGTACACTTCAGATTCTATCCTGCTATTTATCAGCACTCAGGTCAGTGGCAGTGGTGGCTCAGTGTGTTAAGGCTCTGAGTTATGGATCGGAAGATTGGCGGTTCGAGCCCCATCTCCGCCAGGTTGCTACTGTTGGGCCCTTGAGCAAGGCCCTTAACCCTGTCTGCTTCAGGGGCGCCGTAAAAATGGCTGACCCTGCACTCTGACCCTGGCCTACTAAGAAGTTGGGATATGCGAAGAATAAAGTTCTTCTGTATTCACAATTTCACTGTGCAGTAATGTATGTGTGACCAATAAAGGCTGACTTAGGTCATCAATAAACACCAGTGCCCAGTTCCACTGGCAGCCACACACACTTATGCATAATACTGCCTCCACCACATTTGACAGATGATTGCTTTCTGCATACTATCTCTTCCCATCATTCTGGTACCAGTTTTGGTTTCATCAGTCCGAATAATCTGGCAAAGTTTGCTGGTAAATTCTAATCTTACGTTTTATTCTTGACCCATTGATTTAAAGCCATCTCTGGACTGGAGACTTTGACAGTGACACACCTACCTCCTCACGAGTGTTCTTGACTTGCCTCGATTTTGTGAAAGGGTTCTTCTGGACAGGGTTTTGCAGTCATTCACTTTGTCTTATGTGGTCTTCCAGGCCTTTTGCAGTTGCTGAGCTTGCCAGATAATTCCTTCTTTTTAGGAATGCTCTACCTGTTGCAATGATTTTGATATCTCGCTGGTGGGTTTATTCATTTATTTTTTATAATTTTTTAGCCTAATGCTGTCCACTTTCACTTGCATAGACACCACTTTGAAACTCATGTTGAGGGTTCGAGCAAACTGCTACCAAATGCAGGTGTAACACTCAGAACCAACTCCAGGCCACCTTGATTATTATGATTATCTGCTTGATTAATCATGGAGCAATACCTGGCCAAGCAACTGCTTGGCAGTCATTTGTTCAATTCTTTAGAAACCCTTGGAAATGTGTGTTTATGTAAATGTCTCTAATTCCTAAACAGTTAAGGCCATATCTTTGTCAAACCCTAGAATTAAAGATGAAAATCTTGACCTCACTCATGTTTTGTGGTGCACAGGGCCATAATACCCAAAATTTGATCCAAACTTTATGGACCTGTCTGTACAGTATATACTCTATACACATACATGTTGTATGAATAACCAACACATGACTTGAAAGCCGATTGAACGAAAAGGAACTGGAAGTTGAAGGCCAAAGCCAGCAGAGGGATGAACAAGAATCCTAATTTCTCTGCATATACTAAGAGTTCCTCTGCTGCTATTTATGAGCATTATTAGTAGAAATCAGTTTTTATGGAGGTTTTTGAAGACTGGAATACTGTTATTTTATTTTATGCATATTTCAAAGTTAAGAATATGTTCTACAAACTTTGTAATTATTTTAGATTATTGATACAAGAAATACTAAAGCAAAAAAGTGAACATGGTAAAAGGGTCTAATCTGGAATTCTTTCCAAAAAAAACAGACGCTCTCAGCTGCGGAAGTTATGGAGAACAGACATAAGGTTATACTGCCACTAATGACTTTACATTCTACCCGGCAGATATGAGGATTAATCATCTGATCATGTTTCCAATAATATAACTCTAAATCTATAGTATGTGTGCTAATTCTATTTCAGCTTCATATCTTTACCTAGCTAAAAGTAGACTGGCATTAAGGCCTGTCAATCACTGAAGATGCCCTCACCTCCCTCTGATGGAGAGCAGATGCACTGCAAATGGCACAGGAGAGCCTAATGGAGCTAGCATATGTCTGCCTTCTAGTAATTACCCTAATCAAGTCCAACAGTCATGTTGTCTTAATGATACCTCTCCATTTCATTAGAATGCGCTCCTCTACTCTTATCCTTGAGGGCAAAATTGAGCCACAGAGGGGACATGAGTGGCATTGTCAATGAGACATGATGAATTTTAAGCTTGAAAATGGTACAAAGAGTTATGGCTCAAACGTGCAAGGTCTTAACAGCATCATGCTCCTGCCTTTCTAATGGTGACTATTACAGCATTTATACAGCATAAGTTGAAGTTAGATGTGACAACAGAACAGGATATTTTTAATGTAGTACCGGTAAGGGACTGCATTAATACACATAACTAGTGGCTGATGTGTTTTTATTTTTATTTTTTAGAGTTACTTTGTGTAGAGAGTTTTAAACATGCATACAATGCAAAAAAAAAAAGAACTGGAATTAAATAACACACTATGCATGTATAATTTCTCGTTGCCAGTGCGCGTTATAAAGCAGTTCTTAAAAATTAATTCATATGATTTATTTTGCACAACTTATTTATCTCAGAACTACTTCCTGAGAAAGTTGTTATGTGAAAGTTATATTACTGTCTACAGAATGCTGATGATGTTCAATGCCACAGTCCTGACTCCTGATATAAATTATGAGCTAAAAGTTTAAAAAAGAAAAAAAAAAGTGATTGAAAAATTATCAACAAGATGAAGTAATGAGAGGAAGTATTGCACAGTATGGTGGGGGGAATGGATTTTACTTCCTCATGTGTCCAGGTCTGAAATTCCTTTTTAATAGCTACTGGAGAAGGAAAGAAAACCCTGACTCAGCCCAAGAGGTTCTTGTTATTTGCTCTCTTTTTAGGCAAAGATGTATGTAATTTTTTGTCTGAAAGTGTTATATAAGATATTAAATATGAATTTCTGTGTCGGTAGGGAAGGTTAGTAAGAATTAATAAAAACTCTTGAACAAAAGGCTTAAACAATGATGATGAAGCCCTAGCAAATTCCAAGTGAATGATTTGTTGGCCTGTTCCCATAAACTGAGAAAGTAAACATTTTTAGTATTTTTCAATATACAAATTTTTACCAACTGAAAATTTATTATAGAATCTGCATGTTGAGTTACTGTTAGAGGACAGTACGTCTGTACTGCTATACAAGCTGCACATTGACTACTCTAAAGTATATCCAATTTCCATTTCTATAGTATTGGCCCTTGACTACTGTATATATAATAAAGTGGTTGCTGAAGTGTAAAGGGCGTACTCATTTTGTGAAATGATGGTATGAACTGCAATTTATGTGAAAAAACAGACCTGTTCCACCCCTACCATGTCAAAATGAAGTCATTACAAGGTGTATGCCATTTATTAATTTAACAAAATTAGTTGTTCAAAAAAAGGCAACCTTCAAGTATAGTAGTCATTAGTCTGGCTGCAAGTACTGTACACTTAAATATGTATTGCCATGCTAGGATTTAATATCCTTGGCATACATTTTTTTCACGGGATGCTTAGATGACTGTAGGTTATTGTATAATTACAAGCATTTCTTTATTTGCGTAAAGCTGCAGAGTTCGGTAAACCTTCCACTGTTCCCTGCATTGTTTTATTAGACTTAAAAGATAAAGTAACCATGATGCAAGACTTGCAGAATCTCTGCGAAACAACATATTCACTCACTGTCGTAGCAGTCACATCTCAAGGCTGTCTGACACAGACATTCCTTATGGTGCCTGAGTGGTGATTCAACCCATGGTTTAAATCTGATACAAGCCTTGCAGTCTAAACAGCTCAGTGATTACCCCCCCCCTCCCTCCTCCCCCCTCCCCCTCCTTCTTACAGATCAATGGCCTGACCCACTGTGTGGTACTGTAGACATCCCAAGTGAACGAATTCTAAGTATATTAAATCCTAGCATGCCAAAGCATACTCAAGTGTACTTGCAGCCTGACTAATGACTAGTATACTTGCTATTTTGTACTAAGTGCATTTAAGTTGTAATTAAATTGTACAAAAGCACAATTTAAAGTGTATTAAGTATGCTAAGGTGTATACTTAGTACACTTAAAGTATATGGCTGTGTGTGTATTAACATACATACCCGACAGTAATTAATTAAATTAAAGTACTGTATATATTTAATGTATTATAAGTACAATACAGCATCTTTTTATGTTACATATAAATGAGTGATATACAGAGTGATATATAGTGATATTCTTATAGCAGAAGTAGCATGCTGTTATACTTCTGGCCAATTCCAAATACTAAAAAACACTTTGTGATTAATACAAATATATATTTATATATATTTACTATATATAGTGCACACAGTCTTCTTTACAACTGTATTAGCAAATGTGTTACCAGTACACTAAGTGTTTAGGATAATTTACACATGCTGAATGCATTTTCTACACTATAAAATGTTTTTTGAAACACATTACATCTAAGATTTTATTCATGAGTTCAACAGATTTCATTTGCACACGATTAAAAAAAAAACAGTACCTACTCTAGTTGTATCACAAACACACAAACAGACTGCTGTCTGAACAAAGACTGACATTAGTATTAGACTATACAGCTAGAATATTGGATTTAAACCTGGTGTGTTGATTAAGGAAGACTCTGAAAACTACGGAACATTATACCAGAAGCAAAGTACATAACAATGTAGACAGTAAATTTTATAGCTTAAACTATGTACTTAATTACAAACTACCTAACAAAAAGCATGAAATTTACCTTATGTCGATGAAAATAAAATAATAACGATATGAACTAACGCACACAATAATGCAGCTTCCAGTCGTGAATTCAAACTAGAAGCGGAGGACTGGGGAGCCAATCTGGGGAGACGGTCGGAATCTGCCCGCCCTGACTTTCTGATTGGCTGGTATTGCCCCTACTCTAGTTTCTGGTTGGCTGGAATAGTTCTAACGCTGCTGCACTTGGTGCAAACATAGCTTTATGATGTTGAGCGTGCAGAAGCGACAGAGTGCAAATTATTGATGGGAAGTTTGGATCATTTTCGTGACTCGATTCTTTGAATCTAGTTCATCAAAACGAACAAACCTTTTTTTTTTAGTCATTTAGTTAATTTCGTTCTTTTGATCAGAAATAAAATAAAATGTTCAATAATATGTGATTATTATTTTTGCGGCTGATTAATCAAACAGTCATGTGATTATTGTTGCCACGTCTGATTGGTGAAACAGTCAGGTGGTAGATCCACCGGCTGCATGTGTGGAATTCATGGTTAGAAAAGTAAAGAGTCGAGTGTAGCCGAATGTAGTGAACTAAGAGTAGCGTTTCTTCTTACAAATCTACTCATAGAATTACATTAAAAGTAAAAAGTATGGTGCAGTAAAACTACTCATAGAAGTAAATTTTTTCCAAAAAGTTACTCAAGGAAATGTAATTGAGAAAATGTAACTCGTTACTACCCACCTCTACTGGTGTGTCATACTTAGGACTAAAAAAAGTCCTTTTAAAAAAAGGCCCGACTCACTGTGTTCTCACTGAAGGAAAATACTATGCTTCACTTGGAAGTTGAACAATATCAGCAATAACCTGTGAATCAATATACTCTTATTACCTACTTCATGAGGGACACCCTTCCCCTCAATGCATTTAGGCATGTAGACATGGTCAAAACTATATTCTGAAGTTTGAAAAAACAAAACTTTGTTTTTTTATAAAATATATATATTAAATTGAAAAGTTTAAATTAAGTATCAGAATGGGGAAGAAATGTGATTTAAGTGATTTTGAACATGGCATTGAAACGGGCTGGTCTGAGTATTTTAAAAACTGCTGATCTGCCGTGAATGGCAGACTTGTTCCAGCTGATAGAAAAGCAACACTAATCCAAATAACACCTCATTACAACTTCTACTGTTCAAAATTGAACAAGAGGAGGTTTGAAAAATGTTGCCTGGTCTGATGAGTGACATTAGGATGAGAGGGTCAGAATTTGCCATAAACAACATGAAAGCCAGGATCCATTCTGCCTTGTATCAATGGTTCAGCTGGGTGGTGGTAGTGTAACGGTGTGGTGAAGATTTTGTTGGCACACTTTGGGGCATTAGTACTGATTAAGAATTGTTTAAATGCCTACCTGAGTATTGTTGCTGTCTGTGAAAGGTGAAAAAAACTGTGATGCTCACTCACTCATTCATCGTTCATACCATTTAATCCTATACAGTATAGCAGGGGGCCTGGAGCCTATTCTTGGAGATTTAGGGCACAAGGCGGGGCACACCCAGGACGGGGTGCCAATCCAAACCTATTTCGTCGAACCTATCTATCAAACCTAGCCAGGAATCAAACCCGGGTGCAAGACCTCTAACTACCGTGCCGTATCTGTGTGGTGCTATCAAATGAATACAGACAAATTTTCTATTGAATGTTTTCAGCACCTTTTTGAATCTATGCAACAAAGAATTGAGGAAAGAATGTAGCCACGCCGGCCAATTTTGTATAAGAATGAAGATTGCCGACCTAATACATAATTCAATCTCTGTAGGTTTGTTTGTCTTATGCACAATTAATACTATGTAGGCTGATAACTAGTAAGTAATGACCAATATTTGTCAGGGGAATGTAGTAGAGAGTAGGCCTCCTCTTTAGCCAGTTTTTTTTAGCTTCTGGAATTGATGATGGTCTAATAAGGAAAATTAGCACAACTTATCTCAGCATGCATTTTCAATTTAGATCTTCAACTGATTACAGTAACTAAACACAATTAGTCAAGTAATTGCCACCCCTAGAAATATGAATATTCATAATGTAGTAGTGTGCTTTCAAATATTTAGGGCCAATAAGGTATTTATGAAAATATGCCAAGTCCATAGGAATTCCTTTGGTAAAAAAAAAAAAAAAAAAAAAAGCTTACATTTTTATACCAAAGATAGGACCATTCTTTCTCTTACTCATTTAGTCATCAGGCGACCCCAAGGGGAAGACTGTTAATAACCGTGTGAAGTTAACACATCAGAGGATGGGTTTCATCACCAGTAAAATAAGGTTGCTAAAATATTCTGAGCATGTGCAATTCTCATCCGCTATTAAAGCTTTATATATTGGTTGGTTTTCGGACTACAAAAAAGTAATAGATATGCCCTTTATACACATGGTTAAGTGCAATTAATGATGAAATGCTACACCATGTGCAACGCTAGACCCAGGGCAATCATTGCTGGTCTTGAGGACAACACAAGAAATTAGACATGACCATCTTTGTGGCAGCAATAACACAGCTCTGAAAGGACTTGACACCTCACTTCATTTATGCAAGTCGCATATTGGAGCAACAAATAAAAATTGTTATAATTATGTTTTCACAGCCAAAACTAAGGCCATGCATTTTTTCCCAGTAACCAATTGAAGGGTGCATTTACATTTGTCAGATCCTGTTAAATTAGAAGTAATTTTAAACACCTCCTACAGCACCTACTGTGCATTGTGTTCTGCTGTAAGCCAACCAATTAAAAGCAATTGTTCAATGTGGCAAGATACTGTAAGAAACATTGCATACACAGCAAATGAAGCCCTGAGTCTTGAACAATGAGGAAGCAAAACATTTTTATTGCAGTAAAATGTGCCAGTTCTTTTATTGCGATATTACTTTGCTGTCATTGTTGACGAATCGATGAGGTTTGTTCCAGAGTTCCTAATATCATCTTATATTGTGTGTCAGTACGAATTTCATCTGGGATTTCCTGTTTCCTCCCATCTCCCTAAACATACCCGTCGGTGGACAATCTATGGTTAGGTCTGAATGAATGTGTAAATCTGTATGAATGATGCCCTGTAGTGATTTCCATCCCATCCAGGGTGTAATCTGATGCTATGCACAGGGTTTTAGGGCTTTGCATCCAGATTCAGCACCTCAGTACTGTAATGTATTTGTCTACAGATTGTTAGTAATGACGACTTCCCACCAGGAAGGTGCTGTAATGTTCAGCTCCTCATGATCTCTCAGTGACAAAGTCTGTCACCTCTCTGCAGGCATCTTTGCTTCTCTTCGAAATATAAAATTGGCAGGCACATCATGATTTGAACAGATTGCTCGTATTGATGACATGTCAGTTGAGCGGGGCAGAGTGATTTGTTTCTATTCAGGAGTGATTTATGCCCCTTTTCCACTTTGCGTGTGATCTATCTGAATATCAATATCTGGATAATGTATAATCCACACTCTCTGTGACGTTCACTCAGTATTACATTCATGTGCTTTATTTATGCATAATCATCATCTATGAATATTCATCAGCATTTTAAATGTGTAATATATACATACTGTACACAATAAACCACTCAGCACGAATGATTTGCTCAGAGAATCTTTGAAAATTTGATAAAATTCAAAGGACAGCATATGTCCCCCTTTTTGTCTTTCGTGTCATAGTGTGCACTCGAGCTGCCATAGACAAGTTTGTGTAAAACCTGATGATCCATGTTAGACCAAATCCATCAGGTGCAGTGCTTGTGCAAGTGACATAATTAGTGACGTTGCTTTGTTCATGCTGGTGGTGTAGCGCAAGTACTGTACTGTATACTTTATATGCTTGCGCTTTTGTATGTGTGTAATTATTTATATCCACAATACGAGTGGAATTAAAGAGTGCTGTACTACTAGATATCGGCATGGCTCAGCACGACCTTGTGTTGCGTTCAATTTGCTTGCTACAGTAAAGAATTCTAAACATGGACATCATGGATTTCTGAACAGATTTTCTGCAAATCTGTGTCTCTTTTAAGGACTTCATTTAAAGCTGTGAGAATTTGGAGTTTTGCTATTGGTTCAAAGGAAGGATTATATTTCATAGTAAGCACCAGAACCGCTGTACCGCTCATACCTCACCTTTAAAGTCTAGGTGCAACCCACACATGATTATTCAGCAAGTAAGAGAAGCTATGTAGAAAGAGAGAGTGATGCATTCAGGGTTTTTTTTTAACATTACTACAGAAGGACACTGCTGCCACTGAAAAGGAATAATTGAAAAAATTAGAAGTTGCATGTTTTTATGTGAAAAGTTGATTGTTATATGTTTTTTAATGTTGTAACAAAGTATTTTCACATTATAATGTAAAACATATGATACATATGAAAAGATTTTTTCACTATTTTTCAGATACATTATTTTTATTTTCTAATATGAAAATATCTTGAAATAATGTGAAAGTAATGATGAAATAATGTGAAAAAAACAGGATGCCAGTCCATTGCAGAGCACACACTCCAGGCGATTTGGAAACACCAATAAGCCTAAAGCCCAACGTCTTTGGACTGTGGGAGGAAACATGACAAGCACAGGGAGAAGATTCAAACTCCACACACAAGGGAGTTTGGGATTACGGGAAATGAACCCTCGACCATTGAGGTGCGAGTCAACAGTGCTAACGACTGTGTCGCCCTCACCTGTCATTTATTTATTTTAATTATTCTGCCATGGCAGCAATGGACATTACTGTACATTACCAATAAACTCTTACCTTACCACATGCATTTCAAAAGCCAGACTACTGTTCCTCCTGATAGAATCGTTACTGTATACAACAGGTCACTTACTCTATTCAAAAGCATGAAAAATGTAATGTTTTTTTTAATATATTTTTTTTATTTCTAGGCTAGTCATTAGGCTAGGTCAGGGGTTGGCAACCTTAAATACACAAAGAGCCATTTGGACCTGTTTCCCACAGAAAACCCCTTTTGTTCATCCAAAATGAAGATACTGTAACACTGCATATACCATTTTTTATTTTATTTATCTTTATTCATCTTTATTCTATGTAGAAAAAGTAGTAGCAGTATAGTGTGTTGCATTTGCGAAATCAATGAACTGCTACAGTGAAAACAAAATCTTATTTCTGCATGCAATAAAAACATTTTGAACTCAGTTAAATGTTACTTTCAAATAAAATACTCAATGTCTATTTGGGTCCTCCTCGTATTTATGAAATAAAAAGCCAACCTTAAATTATCCACCTGCAGCAAACCAAAGATGCCGTCTACGCCTACGTATGCCGTCATTCTTTTATCGCGTGTACTGGAGCGTGAAGTCAGCTGTTCACCTGAGCTCAAAAAGCTCAATAAATCACGTGCCGCTGGACGCATATTTTGAGCAACAAAAAAACAAACAAACAAAAAAAAAACATTTGATTTTAATGTTACAAGATCACATCTCCATATTTAGAAATACTGAACATTTTTTTAAAAACTAACAAAGTAAATTTACATTAAATATTCATTATTTATTTATGAAGTATGGCGGCTCCAGCGCCTCAGGTTTCTGACCTCTGGGCCAGGTGAAATGAATTAGCCTACATTGCGACGACATGATCATCATGAACATGACCAGAAATGTGCATTGACTGCCAGACGCCAGTGATGTAAAAACTAAAAGAAAATATATATTTTTAAATGTGTGCAAAGTACATACAGGATTATGGCTACTGGTACCCCTGATTGCAATGTACTTGTATTAAAATAGCTATGACTGTATAACCTGAGTACAGCAGTATAGACACTTAAAAATCTGTTGATACTTTAGAACATAATATACAACAACTTAAATAAGGAATTTTATAAGTTTTATTCACTGGTGATTCAAAAGAAATTGTGTGTGTTTTAATACAGTTTGATTCTGGCCTGATCCAATAGGAGAAAGGTCAGTTTTCCATCCTTGCAAAGTGTATAGAACTAAAGAGTTTATACTCTGCTGTTTCTTTGTGACATGGCCAGCTGCATTATTTGGGTTATTAACTTCACGGCTGATGGTGAAATGGCTGTTTATAGCTGCTATAACACAAGTGGTAAATGGAAACAACTTTTTTGCCAGACATTTCATATCAACAGATAAAACTAAAAAATGGTTATGAAAGTATGATGTGTCCAGCCCTTTCTTCCATAGGCAACCAGAACATATGTAAAACAGGTTTGGGGTGAATTTCTATGGCTTTAACTGCTTTAACTATTTGGAGTTTTTAGTTGAATTAGTTGGTACTTTGTAATTTGATGCATTCATAGAATGAACTGCCGTTTCTGGTTTGAAAACGTCTTTATTTACACACTACTACAGTAAATCATAAGGAGGCCAATGGTGTACTGTAGTAATAAATGATTCTGAACTGCAGTATGTCGTTTGGAAAGTGGTTCCAGTGTGTGAGTTAAATGCCTAGATATACCGTACTACATATACGTGTAGACTAGAGCATTGTAATTTCACTATCTCTATTGCTTTCATCGAACACTGACTGCTGAAGACTACAGATCAGGGAGCTCATTGTGGATTGTTTGCTCAGTTGAATGGATGACCCTGCAAGAGAGTTAAAGGACTAAGTTTGAATGAAGATTAAAAAAAAAAAAAAAACGTCTGTGATACAGTTCCAGTCCAGTTTGTTATTGAGGTGAACTTTGAGGCATCTGAAGCTTTTCACTCCCACCGCCTCCTCTCCCAGGATGGAAATTGTGTTTGGGCTCGTTCCAGTCCTCCTGAAGTCAACAGTGGATTCAGGGTGTCGGGTAATGAATGAAGAGGTGAAGAAGTCCCTGACCAGCCTTTTAAAGCACTTCATCACAATTAAAGCCAGGGCTACTTGGCAATAGTCGTCGAGGCAGGCAGCCTGGGGTTTCTTTGAGACAGGACCAATTATAGGCAATTCACAGCATGTGGAGATTACAAGCTGGGCCAGGGAGAGTTTAATATCTCACCATTGCTAGCTGGTCAGCACAGGATCACAAAAACTGACCCGGTATTTGTCCTCTATTCTGCTGTCCCCTGGTTTTCACTCTCATAAATGTCTTCTTCAAGTCATGCTCTGAGATGATGGCGGTCTTTCCTCTTTCTGACACACACACCATTAGCTCTGATAGTGCTGTGATCGCTGATATTACTAGTAGCGCCAATAGTATTGTTAGCTGCAGCCTAAAGGCGAGTATAAAATGTGTTTAGCTTGTCTGCTAGAGCTGCTAAGCTCATTATTTCTGGAAGATGATGTTTCATAACCCACTGCCTTTCTCAGTCCCTGGCACAAGCTCCTAGATCCAACCTGTCCAACCTGAGCTTCCTGAGGAAGCTCTTTCCTCTCATAATTCTGTGCATTTGTTGTAGGAAGTACTGTAGTTTTGTACTTGTCCATGTTAACAGTGAGGAGCAACGTGTTATGGGAAGTGGTGCAATATCATAGAGTGTCACAGATGGTTTCATCCACCAACGGCTCCTGTTTCTTTCTTTTTTCGTTTCAGCTATTATCATCCACCAACTTCCCAGTAACCCTACAACTGCCATCTAAGCTGTCTCAACATGTCTCAGTGTTTACCCTGATCCTGAGGTTGTTGAGCTTGTTCTCCAGAGATTGGACTCAGACAAAGGATCTGGGTGAGCACAAGCCCTCAACCTCTACCTGACGCCAGCTTGTTGCCCTTGCAGCTGCTGTTTGGGGTTGCATCGTATCCCGATAGAAATAAGAATATTTCTGTTATTTCATATCTGGTATCAGCTGTGGTGAAAAAAAAAAGTGCAAAAATTTACCCAAAACAAAGTGTCCTCAGAACAACAGCAACTGACTACAATGTACAACTTATTAATTAACAATGTTAAAAAATGTAAACGATTCTTAAAACCGTTTATAGTTAGATGTATTCTTATGTAATGTCTATGACAAAAGGTAGTGCCTTTCCTCTTACAATATCATGTCAGACGTGTATCTTGCTTCTTTGGTTCAGGAAAAATGTTATTCACCACACTGGATGCTGCATATGACTCTATATGATGGAATTACTGTCTGAGCTGCGCAGATATACCGGATTAATGCAGGTCTTCAGAGCGATCAAATTTACGAAGTTAACTGCGCATGTAAAAACCTTACTTCACCATTATTATCGTCAGCATTATGCTTTGATTTGCATTTCTATCAAATTACAGTACCAGCACTCTAGCCTACTTGCTGTTCATATGAACTAAATATGAGGAGACTACCCCCCACCCTCTCCTTGCTGAGTCCTCTCTTCCCTTGATCTGTCTTGTGAGTTTAATATATTTATGCAAGCGGATATAGAGCAATATTACACACCTTCAGCTGTATAGGCAACATGTCAAATTTGGGGAAAAAATGCTCAGAATGTAAACAGATGTGAACAGAAATGAAAGCGTGTAAACTTCCCATCCTCTTTAATAGGAACATCTGTAGCCCAGACTATTCATGTACTGTAGTAATTTAACCAGCCAATCAATCATGTGGCAACTGGACAATGTATACAATCATGCAGACACCGGTCAAGAGCTTCATATATCACCACAGGGGAAAAAATGGGTCTCTGTGACTTTAATCATGGCATGGGTGTTGCTCCCAGACAAGCTGGTTTGAGCATTTTAGAAACTGCCGTTCACCAGCCCATGATTCTTGTTCTTCATTAACAGGAGTGATGGGGTCTTTTGTTTGTCTGAACTTTCCCAGCCTCAAGGCATTTCTACCCACAGAATTGTCACTCACTCTGTGTTTTTTGTTAGTCACACTATTCTGTGCAAACTCTAGATTCTGTTGTGTGTGTGTGTGTGTGTGTGTGTGTGTGTGTGTGTGTGTGTGTGTGTGTGTGTGTGTGTGTGTGTGTGTGTGTGTGTGTGTGTGAAAGTCCCAGAGGATCTACAGTTTCTGAAATATTAAAAAAAGCTGGCACCTACTCCCATGCTATGGTAAAAGTAATTTTTTTTAGAGACATTACTTTTTTCCCATTCTGATATTTGAACATTACCTGCCTATGGCATACAGTGGAACCTTGGATTGGTGACTTGGTCTGCGAGCATTTTGCAAGATGTATAAATATAAATATAAATTTTAACTTAATTAATGAGCGAGGGCTTCATATTTGAGTTCTACGCATGCACTTTGTCCGCGTCAAATGATCATCACGTGATCACAAGTGAGCCAATGGTTCTTCTCACTGTGGGATTGTGGGTAATTGTCTCCCATGCTCAGTCTCAGTACGCGTGCATTAGTGCATAGTCAGCATCCTTTTGCACGTAAAGCAACACAAGTGTTGTTAGAGAGTTTCCTAGTTAAAGATCCAGTTCCTAGAGTCTCTCTCTGTCAATAAACATGTGTTATGTGTGTCATGTGTTATGTGTTATGTGTGTGTGTGTATCATTAAGGAGTCTTGTCAAAGAAGTTTCCAGACAGAGCAGTGTTTCTGTTAGTGTGTGTGGGTGTTGTGTGTGTGTGTGTGTGGATGTCGTTCCACACAGTAGCCCCCTCACTCCTCCTCTCCTCTCGTCTCGTCTTACTTTGGCTTCATACATATACACACATACATACACAAATGGAAACACTGCTCTGTTGGGGTGATTTGTTTTATTTTAACTTTAGATTTTGTATTAAATATTTTTATATGATTTTCTTTTGGCCTGTGGAACGAATCGTCAGAGTTTCCATTATTTCTTATGGGGAAATTTGCTTTGATATACAATGAATTATGCTTGCAATCCAAGGTTTAACTGTATCTGTGATTTCTGTGCATTACGCTGCTGCCACATGATTGTCTTAATAGATAACCGCATAAATAAGAGCAGTTGTACTGGTGGTCTTGTACAAGTGAATGGTAAATGTACATGTTTCACAAACACTCAGATTTTAAACACAACCCTTTTTTATGATGTGGCTTGCTGAACTTGCAATTGCCTTGCTTAAAATTTACAATGTCGTTTGACTGTACAAACTGCAGACTTGCTGAAGATAAGCCCCATCTGGCATTCATCCAGCTGCAGCAAAATGATTAGGCAGCCTCTACACCCTGTACACCCTCTCACATGGACAAGATTTAGGTAAATCTCATTTGATCTACCAGCAGTGCCATAATAGAATTGGTTTTTGGATTAGGGGAATCGCATTTGCGCCTTACTCCGGGGAAAAAGCAGGCATAAATACATTTTAGGATTGGCCACAAGTCATTTAGTCAGGTCTCTCCACATTAAGGTGGGAAAGGATGCTGTAAGTAATTGAAACCGTTGGTCCAGTTGTTTTTCTGCAATATTACTGTGGGTATGAAAATTCTACATAAAATGACACATAATTGTGATGTGTACAATGATAAACCTATAGGGAAACTAATAAAGCATTTAATGTAATCATCATAATAAATGTATATTAATTGCTTGTGGCCATAAATTATAGTATGTGCAGTGTGTATTTGTGGCATGAGTGCCCAGTGTGTATACAAGTTGTGAGTCATACAGTATCTAAAGTAATACAAGTCATATGACAAATTTTGTATACCGTATAAAGTATAAAAAGCATTTATTAAATATTCAGCAACAAGAAATATCAAGCAAATCAGTGTTATGATTCATTTATATTTCAACACACCATCATATAAAGATCGAAATGAAATTTGGGAGGCACCATGAATGAGAACTAACAGGCCAAAATAACAAGCTCGTTTTATCCTGGGAAAGTTAACACCTTGCACCTCCTTTCTGTAGGTCACAACTTCATTAGAAATTCCTTACACTTGTATCTACAAACATTTCTAATGGTTTTTAGTATGTTTGCTGAATTATTGATAATTATTGCTGAATAACAATATGAGGAATAAATAAGGAGCAAAGAATTCTCTGGGTTATTGTCACAATTAGACGTTCTCTACATCTGTAGAGTATCTCCTCCACAGATGGCCTTTGCTTAATTTAATCGAATGCCATCGCTGTTATAATTACTCAGAAAATAGGGACATGTAGGACATTTAGCATCCCTGTGGCCTCCGTCAGGATTACCAGAATGTGTTGAATTATGTACAGCGCTTTTTCTTTAACTGTTAATTAGCTCATTAGCTAGAAATCTATTTTATGAGACCTGACTTAATTTATGAACAAAACATTGTATGGTATGCTGCATTCTTTATGGCGGTGTGCTGTCTATATACGGTACACCTGATTTTAGGTAACAGGCGACCTCAGGCGAGGGTTTGGGGGGGGATTTCAGCTTTTTAGTTTTTTTGTATTGGTTAAGGCTAAAACTTTTACCAATTACATTCTTCCTATTGTGACCTCATATAAGAAGCTACCCTCCCTGAGTTTGAGGTATGAAAAAATCCGTTATCTGAGGGGTATTTCAGCTGCAGCATAAACACACACTTTAGGAGTACACTTGTTAAAGAAACACCCTAGCCCCAAAGCATGGATATTCAAACAAAGCATTTCACTGTACATTAGCGTACTCTGTATGTGACAAAAAGAGGCTTATCATAGCTAAATATGTGAGAGTTTAATACATCAACAGTGCCTCTTACATATGTTCCTTTTATCCATACTGTATACATTTCACACTTTATACATCCTGGGTACTGAATCTGATGTTATAGTGGACTGCATACTGCAATAACCATAACATTGTCAACATCCAGAAATATTTGTGGACTTGACTGTAAGTGGATATTTGGAACACATGTACAGTACCAAGCTCATTCATCCAATCATCCAATCAGTCAATCATGTTGCAGCATCTCAATCTATGAAATCATGTAAATACCAGTGAGGAGTTCCATGCAGTGTTCAGAATGGAGAAAAATGTGATCTCAGTAACTTTGACTGTGGCATGGTTCGCAGTGCCGGAACAGACTTGTCTGAGTATTTCAGAAACTGCTGAACCCTGTTGCTGAACTGTGATTTTTCACACACAACAGTCTCTAGGGTCTCTCATACAGCTCTGTGTGCAGAAATGTCATGTTGATGAGAGAGGTCAGAAGAGAATGGACAGACTGGTCTGAGCTAACAAGATGGCTATAATAACTGTGTGTGTGCGTGTGTGTGTGTGTGTGTGTGTGTGTGTGTGTGTGTGTGTGTGTGTGTGTGTGTGTGTGTGTGTGTGTGTGTAGGGGGTGACACATTACAATCATGGTGAGCAGAAAAGCATCTCAGCATGCACAAAACAATAAGTATTTGTGGCAAATAAGATGCAACATTGCATTTCATTTTTGTCAGCCAAGAACAAGAATCTGACTCTACTGTAAGCACAGGCTCATTGAATCTGGATGGATGGACAGTGGAAAAACATTGCTTTGTATCAGACCATGGGCCGTACTGTATATTTGACACCCGTGATTTGATGTCATTGTTCTTTCAGCTGCTCCCGTCAGGGATTACCATAGCAGATCATCTGGTTCATACTACATGTTTGGCACATGTCCAGTTGCTACGCTCCCATTTTTATCCAGGCTAGGGAACGGCACTAAAGTTGCCCTGTAGCCCCAGTGGATGGGCCATAAATCTACAACTCCTATATACAGTACCAGGAAAGAAACCTACCGCTGAGTCACCAATAGCCATTTGGCATAATTCGCCCCTTGACCCTTTTCCTGAAGACATGAATATCGGAAAAGAATGAAAGGACCTATTGTTGAGTCTAAACTTCCATTCCTCATTCTTATAGCTACACATCACTTTTTTTTTTTTGTTAAAATGCCAAGCTTGTCAAAGCTTATTCTGCCTCGGTTGAAAATGTCTTTCTTTGCACGCCCAGAAACTATGAAACGTGTGGTTATAAACAGCATCTGTTTTCCTCAGCCTAAGAATTATGAATTCTTTCCTCATTTTCACACAAGAAAATAACCTTGCAAATTATTATTTATACATAAACACAGAATGGATCACAGAATGGATGAATAATAAAATAAATACTTGAGTGGTCAGACTAATATTTGTTGAACTAAAATAAAACAACAACAAAAAAGATTCAATGTCAGATTTAAGAAAACGTCAGTAAATTCAGATTAATTTGAATTACTCTAGAGCGATTTCATTCTTCATTTTGTAAGGAGTACTGTGACTTCATTTTGACCTAGGAATAAAAGCATTGTTGGAAAATGGGCCACAGTGATGTTCTGAATGGAAAAAAATAATCCTACACATATTCATTCTTTATAAAAAACAATATGCAGAGTGTTTATTTCCTTCCTATATTATTAATTAGAGCAAATTAATCCTTCATCCAAAATGTAAGTTTTTTCGTACGGCATGCAATTTTGTATAGCGCTATTAATTCTGCTATTTGCACAGTAGGTGAACACTACGCAAGGAGGAAAGGTAATCAATAACACTCGGCTCAATCTTAGCAAGACGAGATTGCAGAAACCGGATTGTCTTCCGACACAAGACTCGAGATCCTGTCTCTGTTAAAAAAAAAGTCGAAAAAAACTGTAATTCTGTTTGTAAGTAATGGTCATGTCTCATTTCAGATGAAAGAAGGACATTATGAAGCAGTCATGTCATAGGCCAGAGGACTGAAGGAGGTGCAGACAGCACAGTAATTGAAAGAAAAAAAAAAAGATTAGATGTGGGACCAGCTCTTTTGGAAAGCATTTTCCACCAGGCTAATGGAGGAAGAAAAAGACTCTCTCTCTCTCTCTCTCTCTCTCTCTCTCTCTCTCTCTCTCTTTCTATCTTTCTCACAGACACACACACACACACACACACACACACACTTCCATGTTTGCATGCACCCCTGCCGTGATTACGATTATTATCCTATTATTCTTGGAAAGGTAATCACATGCCATTAACAAAGACCACAATGAAACACCCGTCTTCTACAGGAAACACCCTTCACATGCATCGCCCTCTGGAGACGTCAGAAGCGAAACTCTGAACGATATATCGTTTAATCATCTCTGCATGCCAGCTAGATGATGCATGATTAACCTGGCATCTCTGCTAATTAGCGTAAGCTCCCTATACACAGGGACACAGGCCCTTATTCATCACTGCTCTGCTGAAACAAATCTGCATCTGATTTATGAAAATGATGCATGACATCAAAATGATTTATGTTCATCAGCTTCAGTATAAATTCGATTTTGTCCAATTTGTCTCTGCTTGGTCATCTCCCCAGTCTTGTAAAAATTGCTAATTTACTTTCCTAAATTGCAGTATTTATGATCCAATGATCCAAATTCAACAAAAGTTGACCTGTTACGATTATTTATTTTTTTTTTTTGCATAAAAGTTCTTGCTAGGATTCCTACGAATTCCACAGAACATATTAGGCTTACGCTCACACGAGTTGTAAGTGATGAATTGATTTCTTTTCTGTTGTTGAGTTTTTCGAGTCAGCCTAAGCATTCGAGAAACTTCCTTCTTTCTTATTTTAGTAATAGCAAGGAAGTGCGGTACCATTTACTATCATTCCCCTAGTGCCTAATCACAAATAATTACTTTTAGTTAACCAAGCATGAATACAATCACAAATAATTAGCTTTTTCAAGTGAGGTTCTTCACTCAGAGACAGCAACTGCCCCAGGGGAATGAGCAACCCTGCACGGCGTGAATACATGGCTAACAGATGAGCGTCAGCAGCGAGTATCCTGAATGATACAAAAAAACATAAATAAAAATATATAAATATTAATATAATGAATATTTGAAACAACTGAATGTGCATTTCATGTATAAAAACATGGACATTACTCACTCAGCATCTATACTGCTTTATCCTGTTCACCCCAAACCCAGGAGACATACTGTAGGGCATTGGGGGGGTAAATCCTAGATGGGGTGCCAATCCACTGCAGGGCACACATGCATGTACACACACTCATACAGTATGCGCATTCACGCTCACGCTCATTCATACTGGAAATTTGGGAACACAAATTAACCTGATCTGCATGTCTTGGACTGTGGGAGGAAACCCACCAAGTTTATGTAAACTCCATTCACACAGACCTGAGCCTCCAATATTCACATTTTATATATAAAATAAATAAATAAGTAAATAAATAAATAAATAAAGGCTCCATCTAATCACTTCTTAGATTACTTCTTAAAAGTACATCTTTATAAGATTTTGCAAGTAATGTTTCCAGTCAGGAGAAGTCCATGAAACTACAGTATTTGCAAAATTGCTGTATTAATCACAATTGCTGTATTTGCCGACTACATCTATAGAGAACATTAAACCTTTACAGGGGACTCATTGAAATACTTTCAATTCTCATTTTTCCATCAATGCCATTTTCATGTTGCAAATCAAGGTCAGTGAAGCTACAATATATCCCTTAATTGGGTAGAACATTGAGTAACTTCTATGAGAACCTTCTTTCTTAATTTCTTTCTTTATTTTATACTATTTTTGCACTTTTGATGAGTTCAGACTGGCCCTTTTCCAGAGTTATGGGTGCATCAGGGTAAGAAGAGAAGCGCATGAAGTGATGTACAGTGGCCACTATGTACTGTATGATGGGTACAAGCCTCTGGAGGCAGTGTTATGGTCTGGTGTTGCTTCGGTTTGTCAGGTCTAGACTCAGCAATGTTATGTGGCAATAAAATGAAGTCAGCTGATGACCCAAAAGTACTGAATGACCAGGTCATCACATGGGTTTTATTCATCCCTAACGGCACAGGCATATTCCAGGATTCGCATTATAAAAGAGTGGTTTGGGGGACATGAGGAATCACATGTTTACAAATTTATTTGCCATCACACTGTGCGCTGTAATCAAAGCTAAAAGAAGTCAATGACTTGTTTTGGGCAGTGTACTGTATATATACACCTTTTGGAAAAATGATTATCCTAGACCCTATTGTCAAGCAAGGGATAAATTATGATAACTTGACTGACCTTTATTTGCAACATAGTAATGACAACAATGAAGCATTTTGAAATATACACAATTTTTTAAAAAGTATTTCAATGCCCATGGTTCATATGGTTCCTCACCTGTCTAGGGTAATCATTTTTCCAAATTGTGTATAAATTAAAAATGACAAGAAAAGTTACCAAATGTGGTTCTTCATTCAATAAAGGGTTAATCATGTTGAGTCTTGGGCTAAGTGGGTGCTTAATTTAGATTTTCTATGTGACTCGTTCAAATTCTGGTTGAATCATTCAACCTGTCCACAATTTTACCCCATAACCTGATACTGCAAGTATTTTAATAAAAGAATTATGGCAAGAACATATTCAATCAACCAGCTTTATTAACAGGTTTGTGCTGGCCAGAGTCACAGTATAGTGAACATTTGGAGTAACTTAAGAATACACTTTTGGATTGAACAACAAGCCACTGCAGATCATCAAACACACAGATGCTCATACCTCCTGGTGAGTTCAAGTCACCAGTATATCTAAAAGAATGGAAACCCAAAGAGACACATGAAAAACTCCATACAGCCTGAGATCAGGATCAAACCAGGAACCATGGGGCTCTGAGGCAGCAGCACTACCTGATGTCTAAGGACATGCTAACCGGAAGGATCATTGTCTTTCTTTAATTCTTTCCTCACTTAGAATCAGGCCAAATGAAGAATTTTAAGAAGAAGTACCTGGCATCAAAGTCTGATAAACACTCAGTATCTTTAGTGCTCACAATGTACTGTACTGTATAGTGAACACTGCTTCGGGCCATTAAAAAAACATCTACTGCATGATGACCTGGGACCAAGTGCTTCTCAACGAGTTGGTGGCCTGAGTTCTTAAACCAGTGTGTACTGAGCACCACCTTCTCAAGTGGTGCTGCTGGGCCCAAGCTAAGAGGATGTAGCTTGTGTGGACCTGCATGCAAATAACCTCCAGCGCTGAACATACCCAGTGAATGACAGCATAGCAAATTAAAGACCACACACCATTCAAAAGCTGTCTCCGGGTATGTGTACACTGCAGCTCGCCATCTGACTTTCCACGCTGCCTGCAGGGCTTGCCGGAATGTCTGTCAGCAAAACGTGTCAAACCGAGGGCCCACGGGCAAAACAAGGTTTGGACAAACTTGGAAAAAAATGATGATGAACCAGCCTGCAAAACTATTACTCAATATTTTCACACTGTGTAGAATTCAAAGCAGATGCGTAGCATAGAGTAAGCGAGAGCCAAGCTCTCAGTGCTCATTGAAATCGATGCCGATGTGCTGTGTTTGATAAAAAATAACATTTTCTTAAAAGTGTGATTCTGAAACCCACCGGGTGTCGTCAATGACGTAACACTAAATCCATTTAGGTGAAATAAGGAAATGTACAAAATTTAATTATGATTGGTTTTGTGATCTTTGTAGGGGTGAGCAAACATTTTTTGTTCTAGGTAAATTTGCTTGGTTTATCTTATATAGTACCGTCGTTGAAGGGAAAAGCGTTTGTAGAAATAGTTAAAAGGTTAAAGCTAAAAATAAGCTGATCATCTTTAATGTAATCAGGGATATTATTATTTCAGGATGAAGCCTACGCCCTGGCCTGCCTGTCTTTCTGTGCAACTCTCTGCTTAACTTATTAATACAACGAAATAAAATTTTGGTTCACAAAGTTTTACAGTCTTACAGCTTGTTTATGCTAAGTTGTACTTCATCGTCAGTCATCAACCTTGGATCGTGAGCATAATTCATTCCGGAAGCATAAAGAACGCAAACCGGACTACTGGTGCAGGTGTTTGTTGACATTGAGCGAGTAGCTCATACTGTACGTAGCTTATTTTATAGTAGGTTATTAAATCTGTCACATAACTGTTCATGACATGACTTTTACTTAACATTTTGATTTAACTTGTGGTGTAGAGCAAACTTCAGGCAGATATCCAAGTTCTGCTAGAGTTTCATTCAATTCTGTTCTGCGTTCGATTTAAGATGCTCCCACAGCATAACTGCTCATAACTTCCATTCTACTCAAAAATTTTGATTTCGTTTATGGCGCAAGTTTAACTTCAGGCAAATCTCTAAGTGCAGACATACAAACATACAGACAGACGGACAGAATATTTTCTGAGGCTGGTTTCAGGTTCTCCAATGTACGAAACGTAAAGACATCATTGGAAGAGCGAGTTCTGACATACAGACAAAACCTTTTATTTATTTATTTCCATAGATAATTCATTTAAAAAACAAATTGTAAAAAAGATTTTTTTTAAAACCTTTTTAAAAACTGGTATTTTTGGGAAATTTGTCGCCTGTCATAAAATGTTGTAAGTGCTGATGAAAATGCAATTATTGAATAAAGTGCTTGGCCCTAGCCAAATCAGCATCACTCTGTAGTACACTCATAGAACAACACATATTGGCTCTTATTACATTTGTGAAACGTCTCATGTGAAAATCAATAGAATGCACAAACTGACACATTTCCAAACGCAGTCATGCAATGGACAAGGTGCTATTGAAATAACAAAGGGCTTTGCCTCTCCAAATCAGCGATACTCTGTGGCACACTTTGTAGAAATAAATAATCAAAGTAATCCCTCATCATCCTATCACTGCTTCACCTGAAAAATGTTCTAATGATGGCACAAATTGATTTAATCATTTAAGAACTATGCTCAATATGCCATTCACCAATCTTGTCATGTTATTAATGTTAATAATTTTAAGATAATTTGCATTTGAAATGGAATGAAATAGCATGTTAGAAACAGAAGGAAATTGTACCGTATCTCATACAACTTGATCCCTCCTTTTATTGCTACAGTAAGTAAACATCCAGAGATGCATTCAGTGATGTTTTTCTGCTCATCACATTTGTAGATTGTGGTTATTTGAGTCACTGTAGTCACTTCATGTTGGTTCACACCATTCACCTGTTTCTTGCTTTTATTCTGTGCAAACTCTAGACTCAGTTGTACATTCAAGCATAGTGATCTCAAGCTCTTTTGGTAAATGTACCTCTGCAACCACATCAGATTTACATTACAGCATTTGGCAGACGCCCTTATCCAGAGCAAACTTTATCTCATTATACATCTGAGCAATTGAGGGTTTCAAGGGCATTGCTCACGGGCCCAACTTGGTGGTTGTGGGATTTGAACCTAGGACCTTCCAAACCATAGTCCAATGCCATAGTCCACTGAGCTACCCCTCCCCATCACATGGGCTTAGGTACCCCTTGACTGGCATTAACTACAGTTACAGTATATTCTAAATATTTGTACAGCTAGTTTATAGTAAACCACTACCTGAGTAGATACAAAAGTGAATATTGTTACACTAGTTCTTTCTTAGCCAAACCAAAATATTCACTGAGAAGAAGACTCACTAGTTAGTATTTCCTCTCTCTAATGCGAGACTAGAGGCTGTCTGTTTTTCAAAAAGTTTCACTAGTTTTGGAGGCAGTGTGGCCACAGCAGTATTCAGGTTGTTCTCCGTGTCAAGTCTGTTCTTGTACTTGGTTTTGATTTGGGGCAAAGCTGAACAAGTCACCTCACACAGGTAGGTAGTTCCAAATGGTAAAAAGTTCCTGAAGTGCATCGCCTCTACCCAGTATTAGTGAGAGGAGCTTTAAGAATAGCAAAACTGCTCGCTCTCCATCCTCACCTCTCATCTCCCACAGTTGGGATTTCCTCATAAATCCACTCACTGTGTCATACATTTTCATCCTGCACATTTCTGCCCTGTATGGATTAGTTGAGTTCATTCATTTTGGTGAACACATCTGCAAAATATGCCAGACATGCGACCCACCCTGGGGCTTTAAACAGTATGGCCTGGGGTGCAGCAGACTTCAGCATGAAGTTCAAACAGCCTCTCCAGGGTTTTACCTCATGACAGCCAGCAGATATCATTGTGAAGCAGTAGCTGGTCATGGTGTGATCCAGTGTCTTGATTGAGACTTTTAAATAGTCTGTAATTCATTGGACTTGGCTGGATAACATTAATCAGTTTAACTGCATCTTTCTCAACATCACATAACTCTGGGTTCACTTTCGTACTAGCCAGAGCTTCACGATGAATAATGCAGTATGTGCACTGGATGTTGAATAAACTGGATGATTGCCATTTTCATGTGTCTGAGTATCGCTGCCGCATATGTGACGGCACAGTTTCCAGTCACTGTTTTTGGAAAAGCTGTCAATCAGGTGTAGTCACTGGTAGTTTTGCCTTTAAGTTTCTTGTTTATGCCAGACTCTTCTTTGTAACGTACAAAGGCAATCAGATGGGCCTTCCAGAGTCAGACAGTAGAGTTCAAATTGTTTTGAACTTGTTGATTGCTTTCTTCTCAACCATGGTTTCTACGAAAACTATGACTGCTGGGAGAATCTTTTTTTTTTTTTTTTTTTACATAAAAAAAAAAATAATTACGATTTGAAGTCTGTCAGTTTACACTGGAAAAATCCAGGAAGGTCTCTATGAGGTCTCTCTCTCTCTCTCTCTCTCTCTCTCTCTCTCTCTCTCTCTCTAAATGGTCTGGCTTCATAGAGGGGTTCAACATCCTTTCTCCACAGAGAAAACATAGTGGCTGTGGTGGGTCTGTGGTATTTTCCAGTTTTTTCAGTAAAACATGAGCTTTCAAGTTACTCCATGCAGCTTGAAGTAGTAGAGGTGAGATGTTTTTACCATTCATCCATTTTGACTTTTGCTGCACATCACTCTTGACCAGCAACACCTGGGCCCGTATTTACAAAGCTTTTTAGAATTCTCTCAGAGAGCTCTTATCTTAGCTTAAAAAGTCCTAGCTGGGAGTCCTAGACTAAAAGTGATTTAGGAAACTTTTTAGAGCAACTCTGAGTAAGGAAAGTACAAAACCCTTTATCTTAGTGAGGAGGCGTGGTTGACCCCATTGCTAGGGATGATGCAGAAATTCAAGGACTGTGATTGGTAAATAAACAAAAATAATATCCTCTGACCTCTGCAAAGGTTTTGAAATGAGCTCTTTGTGAAGACAGAATGCATGATAATAGAAAAAACAGTGAAATCATTATTTTTGTATATGAAGAAATTGTATAATCATGAGTATAGGCTAATTTATGCAAAGTTTCTAGGCTTAATGTCTTTAATTGTTGAAAATGTGTCGACTTTTAAAGTAATCGATTTCTACACAGTAGTTACTATATTTAAGTTCTCAAATTTATTTACCGTAGTGATTTTATTACTTGTAATCCGTTTTAGATTGATGGGAGCAAAATGTCTCAGCTTTTACAATGTACATGATTACTGGACAGTCTATTTAAGTTGCACTTTTGGATGGTATGTAGCCAACAATCCAAGAGAGGTGGAAGGAAATAAAACAACAACAACAACAACAAAAAAAAAATGGACAGAAGAGCAGTGTTTACTTTTAGCTTTACATTCAGTTTTTGGAGAATATTTCTTCCTTCTGCGATTTTGTTCTCTGCTAGAGAAACTCTGAAGCCTCTTAAAAGTCCTCCTCTCTACTCTTAACAAATTTTACCTTAGGAGCTGATTTTAGGGCTAAGATGTTTTGTGAATCATTTTTAATCTTTCCTAAGATTTAATCCTAAATTTAAGGGGAAATTCTAAGAAAATGCCCTAATTCTAAGATTTTTCTTAGAATTTCGTCACTAGGAGCAACTTTTAGGCTTAAGAAGCTTTGTGAATACGGGCCCTGGTTTTAAGGTGTTACAGCACATTCATGCTGATGGAAAACTGGTTGTGTCCTGACACCAGTCAGCCTTGGATGACAATGTTTTTCTTTTAAGGACAAATGGGTAGCCATTTTATTACTTATATAATATATTTTATTTATTTATATATACATTAAATTGTGAATTTGCAATTGTTTTTTCTTTCTTTCTTTTTCCTAATTTACCACAAATATTCACATAAGCTCTGGCAAATTCAAAAGTCCTCACTAGGGCACGTGTATCCTCAGTTAGGAATCATTATTCTAGAAGGTCACTGGGGTCCAAAATACTCAGTCTAAGCAGTCTGACACCAACAACCACACCATGGTCAAAGACATTGACATCATTTTTTTCTCAATACTGATATGAACATTAACTGCTGCACAGCAGGTAGGTGTTTAACTGATTTGATGATTGCACAAATGAGCAGGTGCACTGGAGTTCCTAACAAAGTGACTTGTAAGTGTAGGTGTGCATGCAAATTAAACTAATGAACAAAATGCCTACTCCTGCTGAGCAAAGACTTACGGATCATTGTTTTATTTGTCTTATAAAATTTAAAAAACAACTTTTTTTATCAACTGAAAAGAAAGCAGAATCTCAAGGATCATAAAAATACAGTCAAAGCATAGAATTATAATGGGCTTTAGTGTAAGTACGCTATTCTTCAATAAAGCCTGAACTCTCTTAAGCAAGCTTGTAATTTCTAGAAGTGGTCTTCAGGAATAGTTCTCCAGGTTTCTTGGAGGACATTTTAAAACTTTTATTACATTATTCTTTAATAATGTTTGAGATCTGGGTTTTGGGGATGCCAATGCATGACTGATTGTAATCCATTGTGTTTTTTTCCCCTATCAAAGTATGTTTTGACAGCATTGGCAGTGCGTTTGGACTATTCCTTAAGACTACAGTACTTTAAAAAATATAATAAATTCTGGCTCTTTGGCTTGGGCTATTTTATATTGAATCTGCCATTAGAAAAAGATCACTGAATAACACATTGCTTGAAAAACAAAAAGTAATTTGACATTTAAAATCTATTGCTATTGGTTTCAAGGAACTAAAAAAACAAACAAACACAGAGTTGATAGAAAACGAAATACTGTAAACCACAATAAAATAAAATAAATTCATAATTGGCCAATGTACTTTTGTGTGTGTGTGTGTGTGAAATTGTAAGGAATATTGTTGAGAGAGCTACATGTATGGAATGCTGCTTTTGTAGTATTTCATATTAACCCATGCAAATAGTCTGTATTCCATTCTTCTTATGGTTGACTGCAAAATTTAGAATGCTTACAAATTCAAACAATCCGTATCTTTCCATAAATGGAGAATTACGTTGTCTGTTTCACTGGACTGGAATAAAGCAATCGAGATGAACAAGTGTTTGCCTAAGGGCCTTTTGGTTGTACTCCTCTCCAGCAGTCATCTACTTGATGGATAATGAATAAATGCACAAAGAAGAGGGGTTTGCTCCTGGGAGCATGTCATTACCACAGTCCTAGAGTCAGTGGGAAGGGAGTTTGGTTGTACTACACTTGCTATAGCCCTGTACCAGATGATTTTTCAGCAGCGATACTCAGTGGACTCTAATGTCTTGTACTCTGTGGCTTTTTTTTTTTAAAGAAAGTTCGGCTACACTGAAAAAGCAGGCAATTGTTTGTGCAGTTTGGCAACCAACGTGTGACTTATTTATATCAAGGAATGAAATTTTTATGCCTATAGAGCACAGTTTGCTAGAAAATGTTATGAACAAAAAAAAATCTTATAAACAAAAGAAAGAATGATCCCTAGGTTTTTGCACAGCAGAAGTAGGAATATATATATATATATATATATATATATATATATATATATATATATATATATATATATATATATATTTGCTGCCCCGCTTGTTTGCAGTCAAGGAGGTGTCCCAGGCCTTCCTCTATTTGAACTGTTATAGTATTACATGATCTACATAATAGACATGATTAATTGCTTAATTGCAAACAGAGTTTATGTGTCACTCTAATTCCCAGTCACATCAATTTCGTAGAACATCACATTGTGACCCCCAGTGTGGTTGTGTGCAGTCGGTCATGTCCACTGCCTGACCACCATACAAACTGGGTAAAGTGGAAATAACTTTACCCAACAGGCACCATGTGTTCATATTGGTGATAGAATGGTATTCTAACTCTGGATCTGACTATTGGTAGATTCTCTGTCCACAAAGCTCCAAGAGAAAACATCTTTCTCTACCCTGGTTGGCTTGCACTGATTATTCAGACTTGCACTAAGTTTCAGTAACTAATGGTTCTCTGTCCCTGTTGTGCATATGCCACAGCTTACTTAATTGACATCATCATTAACGTAAAATAACTGCCAGTGGCATGGGTCTATGTTTAGGGGTATTAGATGGTGTACAGTGTATTAGGAGCCGGTACAGTGCATTTAAATAGGATTATGCTCAAAAAGAGTAAAGCCAGAAACGAAAGGCATAGAAACAATCAGTCCCTTTCACGTTAGGTACTATGGCACTTCAGTGGGTACTATCGTAGTATTATGTTGTACAACAACATATCTTTTTTGAATACCATAGTACAACATTGGCTCCCAAAGATCAGCTGGTAACTAATATGGTATATTTGTCTGTACTGTATCGTATTAGATATGTTAGTACATACTACTGGTATTATTGTATGTACTAACATTCACATTCATTTTACTTACAGACAATGCTACCATATTATAAAAATATTACCTTTAAAGTACAGATCCATTTACTATAGTTTGGTACATGTAATATATCAGCAAATGAGTACCATGCTACTTTCAAAGATACCATGGTGCTATACATCCTGGTACAGGTACCTTCTACCTACCACAGTACCTATACTATGGAAAATTTCTTCTGGGAGTTAAAAAAAAAAACTGTAACACAATATTCAACATTTCCCAATAAAATGCAGCCAAACTCTGCAGAAGCAAAAGACTTCTAAAGCTATTTAAAATAGTTGTTGTCAAAACAAGACATTCAATCAGTGAAGCAGACTACTTCTAGGAATGACTAGTGATAGAAACTGATCCCTTAAGACCAGCAATTTTTAATTAAAATGACACGAGCTGCCGGTAATCGCAGCTGTGCTGATACTCTTCACAACTGTACGATTGTAAGGTATTGCTTTTATACAAAGCAGATCAATAAACAAGTAATTAATATCAAGTAGCTGATACTTCAGACACAATATGGCCAAAATTTTTGCTCATTTTTGCTCCATCAACAAAAAAAGTTCTCAAAAAGACACAGCTTGAGAGGCAGCTGGGTTCTTTTTGACTTTTGTAGAAGATTAGTGGAGGTTACCAAACAGTCTCAAGTCTTCTGCCATAAAGAATATTTCCATTGTATACTGTAGGTACCGTGGTAGTCCTGTGGGACCTGTATCATGGTATATACTGTAGTATCATATAGTATATGTGTGTGTGTGTGTGTGTGTGTGTGTGTGTGTGTGTGTGTGTGTGTGTGTGTGTGTGTGTGTGTGTTTAATGAACCATGGTGTTTACTTGCTGATATAGTACATGTGCCATTTACAGTACATGTGCCATACTATGGTTCTGTAAAAAATAACGTGGTACAGGTCCCATAGTTCTATGCACCATAGTGTGGAACATGTAATACTGCATATTATAATCAAATAATCACATGGTTCTGTAAACCTACGGAACTTGTACCATGGTATATAGCATCATGGTATTTTTTACAGAACCATGGTGCTTATTTGCTGATATAGTACAGTACACGTGCCATACTATGGTACATAGTAGAAGGTTTTATACATACAGTATGGAAGTGTGGTACATACAGTATGTGATATATACAATAGTAAATGTGCTATAATATGTTCCAGTACATGATTCTTCCATAGTATGGTACTGTATGTAGTATGGTACTGTGGAACCAAGATAGTGTCAAAATTAAATACCATAGTGTATTCTGAAACTCTTAATGTTACATACAAAAATATGTAACTTTGCCTGCACTATACCATAACAGTGATATAACATTTCTGTTATTAGTATGTTAGAGTATGAACAAAATAGGGCCATCAATGTTAACTCAATGTTACCGCATATGATTAAACTAGAAATTGACTCATTTTTAACGCAAATTAATCATATGACCGAGTTTGATCCTGATGGCTTCCCATAATCGAAGCTTGGTTACACGGCTGTGTGTGATAATGACATGTTTAGTGTGAATAATAAGGCTGAGGAAACTTTCATTATAAAAAGTTTCTCGATGGAAGTTTGAATAAAACCAAAGTTGTGTGCTCGAGGGGAACTACTTTCTTTTTTTTTTTTTTTTTACAAGAATTCATTAAATGTAAGCCATGGGAGTGGTGTCTCAGGTGGTTAAGGCTCTAGGCTATTCATTTTCTGATCTGAGAATCTGGTTTCGAACCCTGCTGTCAGGGCCATTCATTAGCCAGTCAGTGACGGTCCCATTTGAGAGATTTTAATTAAAGATTTGTTGAATGTTAATGTTTGAGATATTATAAAACTGCATAAACTGTTTGCTCTAAGCTGTTTCCTCAATGTATCATGCATTACTTAATTCCAACATTGCATGTTTATAAAACAAGTAAATCTGAGTATTTTAATATTGATTGACGGAACTACTGTAGTACAAACATACCACGTTAGCTACGTGCTGAACTTTGGTAGCCACTGTGGTACCAATAAGTATCACCGTAATTCACCAAAGTATTGAGCAACACACCATAGTATGACCACAGCACCCAATAAAGTGCCACAGCATCTACCCTTCTGCTCTATAAAGTCCTATAGTGCCTGCCATGGTAATATGAGGGATCCCATTTCTTATGGGATTAGTAGACTCATTTGTAATAAATAAATAAATAAATAAATAACTCTTTTTTTTCTGGTAAGTGGAATTTGTGTTAGTAAGTCCATCTGTTCTCTCAAGAGTGGTGACACAGACCATGCGATGTCCATACAAAAATCCAGTTCTAGAAATATTCCGACATTCTTTGTTTGTTGTTAAAAGGTGTTTAATCTGCACTGTGGCCTTCATAAAACCGAGGCTTGCAAATTCACAGTATTTGACACAGAGCCATCGCTGTTCTCTGCTGCACGTTTCGCTGTCTCTGGATAACTTTGCATCCAATTAGACCCTGGACTTGGCAGCTTTTTCAAGCATTTTTATTCTTTAATAAGTATCTCTACTATCATTTGAATTCTACTTAGTGCAGGAATGACAAGTGGAAGTGGTGGTGAAGAAGCTCTTCAAGCAAAGGAGATACTGCTGCTGACATCCAATTATTATTTTATTTTTTATTCTAAAGACTATAAAATAACTATGCAAAAGAAATGTTGCATAATAGGGGGGTTGGCTGGGAGGGGCATTATTTATAAAGAGATTCATAAACACTTCACGTTGCAGCAATAGAAAAAAGCCGAATGCCAGTAGAGGTGGTGAAATGATACTTATTAAAAGCTGGAGGTAAAAATATTTGTCATTGCTTGTAATTTCAACCATTTGTGTTCGTGAGCCTTGCTTTGCATGCAGGGACACTGTAATGCTGGAACAGGGCAATCAATGCCTCTTAGTTGCTGTAAAGGAAAATTTTAATACTACAGCTTCTTCATAGGGAAGATCTACATAAGTATATGGTTTATTGGTTAAATATCCTTAACCCTTTGGCCATATAGTACAGTATATATGATGTGTGTGTGTGTGTGTGTGTGTGTGTATATATATATACACACACACATTGGACAAAAAAAAGATGCCAAGATTTCATTGACTGCCTTTAGAATTAATGTGTAAAATTCACCACCACTCTTTGAATCCTAGAATATGCCAGTGCCATTCGAGAAGAAAAAACTTCATGGATGTAATAACCTGGTTATTCTAAACATTCAAGTCATCAGCTGACTTTATTCTTCTTGTCACATAACATTGTTGAGCTTAGACCTGACCAACTGAAGCGACCCCAGGCTACACTAGGGGCCACTAGGCATGATGGGTGCATCACTTCCTGCACTTCTATTCTTACCCTGATGCACCCTTGCACTCTTGAGTGGGGTCGATCTCGACTCATCAGACTCATCAGCCCACATTACCTTTTGTCTATTGCTCCAAAGTCCAAACTTTATGCTCCCCAACAAATGTCTTTTCTTTCTGATGAGTCTCGTGAACAAGTAGTTTTCAAATGACCACACAACTGTTTAGTCCCAATTCAGTGAGTTCTTGTTACATTGAGCATGTGGAAATGCTCTTACTGTACTTTCACTATTAAACATGGCTGTGATATGATCTTTTTTTTTTATTTTTATTGTTTTTTATCAGGCATCTAAGTTATCTCCATTCTTGATTAATAGGTTTAATACAAGTTTAATTGCAAGTTTTAATAATGTTTTAATTTAAAATCTCCTTAAACGTTTTCAGTACTTGATGCAGAAGAATAATTTGACCCTTCTGAAGTGATGACTTTTTTGGCCACCCAGTGTAGAAAAAGCAGACAGAGTCCATACTTAGCATACAATCCTTTATTGAAAATGCTTTCTCTTATATAATTGCAGGTTGATGCATAACGACACAACACAAACCTCCACCAAGCACAAGCAGCAGCACATACTGGGCTCCTGCAGGCATGTCATATACGACATATACAACATCCATTGCGACTAAAAACCTTAGAGTAATTAACACACACCGCAAAAATAATAATAATAAAAAAGCCTTTTTTGTTTTTGAAATAAGTTATAAAACACATATGCCATTCTTGTAATAGGATGTCAAATAAATCTAACGTAAAATTTTCATGAACTAAATAAAGATTTTGATGTGCAGTAGCAGCTCGAATAGGATATCAGTGCAAACATTCTTTTCTATGATCCCACAAAAACATTCAGTCATAAGTAAAGAATTTTCCCCATATTCAAGATTCATACACGGCTTATAGGTAGAATATTTTAACACGCACAATATAATGAACAGAAACACGACTCAAAATGCTTTCAAGGCCAAGACATGCGTCTCCATATAAAATAGTTTCTTTTAAACAATTAAAACCGGCATGCCGTTTGACACTAGTGAACACGTTTTCCCTTCCTATCCTAGAATACGGCTATAACACAGTTTTCACCAAAAGTGGACATGGAACAGTTTTAGAAAGGATCAGCAAACAAAATGGAAGTGAAGAAGAAAGACTTTTTCTTTTTTTTTCTTTTTGTACAGTACCGCCAACATCTCTACAATCGTGAATAGGAAATGGAATAAAAATCTCTCATGATACGGCAAATTTGTTAGATATTTAAGGTGTAAGCCAATGTAATGACACATAATGTAAAGGTTTCATTTCTTTTGGCTGAATTAATTCAAAAGCAATAAAATATGCAATTCGACATGCCCACGCTTGCATAAAATTAAACTATAATTCCACTTACAAGTTAAAAACTCTATATCAAAGCAAAGACCTTGCCAAGCCACAACAACCACAAAATAGGATTTTATTGACCACTTATTTAATAACTGCTTTCTACATTCGTGTCATAAGTTATAATAGGCTGTAATTAAGTCGAAATATTAAATGTATTTCATCTTCATCATTAGAGACGTGCCTGTTTGTGTTAAAGAAAGCAAGGTACAGTAGCACCCATTATGTATAAACTCATACAAGCCAACTTGCAAGTTCTGACCTGCCAACTTTTAAAAACTTTTTTTTTAAATAAGTATAAAGAGTACACTAATAGAAGTTAACAGTCCAAAACAAATAATGCGAGTCTTTATTTTAACCTCACTAAATCTTATTCTGGATTTATTGGCAGATGTATGCTTTGGACATCTTTTGAGATCTTAACTTAATTTTCTGTCTCACTTGAAGTATTCTAAGATCGAAGTTTATTCATGTGAATCTAACTGCACGGTACAGTATGTCCAAAAGTACATGGATACCTGAAAGATTTAAATCTCGTATTTAAACATTCCAAACCTATGTTCTGCTGTTTGTCATGCTGGTACAGGATGAGTGAATAGAAACTGTGATCCTAAAGCATACTACGTTTTCTGTATGCTGTACAACTGTAAGCTTCTAACTTTGTGGCAAACAATTTGGGGGACAGCTATATATACAGTGAAGGTGTTAATCAGGTTTATACAAAGTTTTGACCATAAAGTAAAAGCATATAATTAGTCATTAGTTAAGTAAACTTAATAGGGCTGGGAAAAAAAAACTCAGACTTTGTTTAAAAGATTAGTCTCTGAAATGTCAAATTTTAAATGAGGATGATAATTAGAAAGCTCTCTGTTCTCCTGCTCCAGTCCAAACAGATGAGTTCCAGCAGTGCAGTCAGGTTCATCGTTGTAGAAACCTGAGAACATGTACTGTATGTACAGGGTTTCACATTAACTGCCAGCTGCTTGTTGGGAAAGCTGCTGCTTGTCTGTCTAAGCAATGCTTAACTGTATACTCCAGAACTGTTTACATGCACAATAAAAAAAAAATAAATAAAAAAAAAAACTTTTTAGTATACTTAACATCGCCATAGTACTATGTGTGTGTGTGCGTGTGTGTGTGTGTGTGTGTGTGGATAAACTATAGATATACCAATTCCACTGTAATAGGAACATCTGTACACCTGCTAATTAATGCAGTTAATCATGTTGCGACATATAAAATTTTGTAAATACAATTCAAGAATGTCAGCCCATTCTGTGTAAGCTCTGGAGACTCCTGTGTGTCAAAATCACAGATCAGCAATTTCTTAGCCACCAACAATCATGCCGCAATTAAAAATAAAAAATGGCACCTTTTCATTTTTCAGTTTGTTTTGAATTTTAGCCAAAGCCTGTATCTGCATTTTATACATATAATATATAAATGTGTATATGCATCGTCATGCTGACACGATTGTACCCAGGTGTTCCTATTAATGTGGGGGGTATATGCAGTGCTGTATAAACACGCACACATACACGCACACACACTCCAGTTTTTATTCCAAAGATTCTACTATAAAGTGATTTGTGAGAGTGTATATGGCATATACTGTATCCAAAATGTCTGTACTGTACTCCCTTCCTTTTCAAGCCTGGCAGATTTGCAAATTATTTTAAAAGGTAAACTGTTAAATTACCTTTTAGCTTTCCATTATATCTGTTATATTCCACCAATACACAGTACATACTATATTTCTATGAGAATTATATCTGTATTTGTCACAATGTACTGCCCCGAGGGTAAGAATTCCCTCTAAAAATTGTGAAAAGTGTGTAACAAGGCATCAAGACATCAGATCAGAATCACAAAGTTCTCGAACAAACGATGCCTCTGACAGTGATGGTAGCTGTCAGCGTGTGACTTGTCTTGCAATCGCGCTAGCAAGACTTCTGATGATGATGTAATCAGAAGTCATTTTTAAACATGCATGAGGTCTTTACTTGCCGGCAGACATGTGCTTAAGGGTCCGCTTTTAGCAATCACAGTAACAGTGACACAATGGGGATTTATCTTCAGGGACCAGTCCAGTCATGAATATTGGTCACATCAACAATCCATGAAGCTCTGCACAAGCTAACATGTATGACAATTTCCAAATGCTTACAGCCAGGAATGAGATTTTGCATTTGTAGCTTATCTTGCAACTTTACGTACTCTGGCTTTTAGGAATTCATACAAGCTCAGCTACTTTCAAATGCCCTTTAGAGGTCCTTTAGAGCACCAGACAGGTTTTGATGGATTTGAGTCGAGTAAAGATCTCTTACACATATTGTACATTCTATTTGTTGTCCAATTGCAACAATGCCCTTTCATCACTCATTTCATTCTCTTCTCTGCACAATTTTTGGTTTTTGGCTCTTGTTTAGTTTTTATGGTCACTGGCGACAATATTGCACATTTTTAACCCATAAATTGCAGAAAAAATATTTCTCGTTTAAAATCTGACAGCAAAGGTAATTCGTTTCCTTTAAAACACCCACAGACAAACACCCCAGTCAGAGAACAGAGTTATAGTGAAGAAACCTGTAGTGCATAGCCAGAATCTTTTGTTTGCATATCCTCATTAAAGAACGAAAGGAAGAAAGAAAGCAGCTGCATGAGGCTAAGTCTATACCAATGAGTGAGCAGAGGTTGCCAAATTATGAATTTGAAACACTCAGCAATATTTGGCACTTGTGCAATGTGCATGTTCCAATATTAATTGACGCCTCAGAAGCCCACCTTCATCTCGGAACATTAATATTTCATCCAGTCTTGTTTCAGTTTTTCTCCAGAGCTGTGAAACGTTCTGTAACGAGTCTGTCGATTTGATTCGTTAAACTTTTTGTGCCATTGAGATTTTCAATTCAAATCGATACTGTTTATTGTAAATTTCTTTCAAGCAGCTGTATTTTTAAATGTATAAAGTATTGAAAACTGCTAAAAGTGTCTAATATGCATGAAAATATACGAAAGAGGATTAGGGCCACCATTTAAAAATGTTTGAGTTGAGTCAGAAAAATGGGTACCTGTAACGAACCACCTTCAGATGAAAAAAAGCAGAATTCTGAGAAAAAAGTCAAAATTCTAAGCTCAATTTAGAATTCTGAGTTTAAAGTGACAATTTCTTTTGAAAAAGTCAGAATTCTAAGAAAAAAAAAGTCAGAACTATAAAAAAAAATTTATTTTATCCAAAACTGCTGTGTATCTTGTGTTTTTTATTTTATTTTTTATGTCATGTCCCTTACATGTTTAAAATCATCATCTCCCTTCTGCACCACACTCCAGTCCAATAGGTGGCACCATTGCACCAATACTATTGTATTTGCAGAAATTTGAAATGTTAGATGTTTTGGATTAGGTCTTGCAAGAAGGGTATTGTCAAGTGCATTTGCAAAAACTCATCAAGCACCATGATGAAACTGTCATGAAGACCTTCCTCAAAAATCACCAATTAACTGCACCTTAGATTAGAGCCTCTATGGCTTTACAGAGCATAAGTATCAGACACATCTTAACATCAACTGTTCAAAGGACATTATTGCATATTTTGGATGCCTACAGCATTGTTTTAGAAAGTGTGTCAAAACTTTTGACACGCATCAGTTAACTATGTTTGATTAGGGATGCACTGAAAACGATTGGCTTAGCATTGCATTTTATCCTAAGGGGGGAAAGCAAAATAAATTCAACACGCTTATACAAAGCGTATTAGAAATTGTAATGTTAATTATAAAGTGCCTAAAAACACCGTTGGCTCTCCTCAGGTACTACAGGTCCTCGTGGGCAAGGCGTGGGTGCAGTAACATGTCCGTTTGAGAGACGATTATTCCTACTTTGGTATGTTAGTGGGCTTGCTATTTATAAGCAGAATATGAACTTGTACACAAAAATGATTTAACAAAACTCAAAATAACAACCAGAAAGTACGGAGGAATAAGCATATAAACTAACAAACAAGACAATTATACTTTTTTATGCAATGCCATTTCGTATTTGCTTGTCAGACACAAGCTTAAGCTTTTGAGGGGTGAAATGAAACTACCATAGCTCTTCACTCATTTCAATCACCACAGTCTGCTCTATTAAGATACAAGTACTTACTGGCATGTTAATGAATAATCCCATTAGGGGTTTGATTGTGGCAGGTCACAGCTAGCCCAGGGAACACACTTGTGTCTAAATAAGAGCCTGGAAGCTTCCTTTTCCATTCTGTTCTAATGTGCTGATTAACAGTGGCAGCCACTCCTCGCATAATGAAAATTAATGCAGGTTCAGATTGGGGTTTCCGCCGTCCTCCAGCACACACACGCAAACAGCACCTACGTGATATCAACCATACAGTGTTTAGCTGTCATTTGTATTCAAATTCTATACAGCCCTGGTGTGAAAACTGAATGGAAAATGGGGGATGAATGAAGAAATAGAATAATAAGGAAGATCATGAAAAAGGCAATGGAGGAAAAAATAAAAAATAAAAAAAAGAGGCAAAGAGACAGTATGGCATCACTACCACTGGGAATTGGTGAAGAATACAGGCAGAGCCTCAGGACGGGGAATAGGATGGAGAAAAAAGGAAGTACTGATTGTTGAGTCAGGCATATGTGACAGAGAATAAGAAAAACAAACAAAAGAAGTGAAGGATTTGGGTCAAAGTAGGTCAAGCCATTGGAAAAAATGAACAGAGGAGGTCTCTCTCTCTCTCTCTCTCTCTCTCTCTCGCTCATATATATATATATATATATATATATATATACAGTGTGTGTGTGTGTGTGTGTGTGTGTGTGTGTGTGTGTGTGTGTGTGTGTGTTTATCCAACCAGAGAAAAAGCGTTTTTTTTTTCCCTACCCACTATGTCAAACAAATAACTCAGAAATGGACAAACTAATGAGAAATATGCAAAAAAAAAAAAAAAAAAATTAACAAAAAAAAAATGAACTAAACATAATAGGCAGATTGTGACATCTGTTGCAATGCCTTCCCTCGAATAATCATTATTATACAGTACATACAGTATAAACGAACAGTTCCACATTTGTGGTAGTAAAATACAACATGCTCGACTTTGCCTATTTTGTGCTATCATTTATCTTTCCGTTTATACTAATCAGGCCGATTTTTCATTGAGTCTTCCTTCTCTTTTCTAATCTGTCTTTCCCACAGATATACAGATATACAGTAGTTTACATTCTTCATCAAAAAGTATAGTGTGTGTGTCTCAAATAAGGCTGGTAAATCAATACTAAGCACAAGACTGAAAAAGAAAGAGGACCAGCAAAGGATAAAATGGGACTGGACGACCCACTGGAATGTACAAGAGTCAGCCAGTCTGTGTGGGTCATACCAAGCGGGCGGTGAAGGACGGGGACTCCATTAGTCATACAGGCCCCTCGGTGATGCCCTCCAGAGGCAGGCTCGTTGCATTGTCCGTGGCCTGAGGTACCTCCTGGGAGACTGGCGCATGTCGGGTGGTGCTCAGTGCCAGGCTGGCATGAGGCAGGTGGCAGTCTGTGTGGAGAAACGGTGGGTAGTGCTGCCGGTAGCAGATGTAGGCAAACAGTAGGCCGATCACACCACCAACAAAAGCATCTGAGAAAAGAAGATTGTGTAAAAGGTGATTTTAAGCTCGCCTTCCATTACTGAGTACACAAATTTGTAACATGTTTCAAATGTCAGTAGACACTGCTCATTTTCTAGGGAATCGATATACACCAATCAGCCATAACAATAGCTTTATATCCACCTAGGTTTGGGTTCTCTTTGTACCACTGGAGTGGATCTGGCCCCTCGTGGTGTGCTGTGGCGACTGGCATTAGGACATTGGCAGCAGATCCT